>VUQJ01018368.1:2843-16099 GCA_015108635.1 Andinoacara biseriatus | reverse complement strand
TTCATTATTTTTTAGAGAATGTGTACAGCAGGTACTGTCAAGGAAAAGGTCAGAATCAATCAATCCAATGTTCTCTGTCAACCTGCCTCAAATTGCATATTGACCCAGTGTAACAGTCTCCAAACTGGTGGATTAGTATGTGTTGACAACTTTAACGCTAGAGTGGCGCTTTTCTGCAAGAGTATCTATGTGCTGTTATTGGGTATCTCAGAGAGTTTATGTTGACATTACTAAGCCATAGTTGTTCATTTCACTCCTTTTTGCTCTATCTCTTCCTTTAAAACTTTCTCTCACATGTGTGACAGAGAGAGATAGAGAGAGATATGCTGTTGGTTTTATATATATATATATATATATATATATATATATATAGAGAGAGAGAGAGAGAGAGAGAGAGAGAGAGTAACAGATCCTCTAAGTCCTGTTAGCTGTGAGGTGGGGCCTCCATGGATCAGACTTGTTTGTCCAGTACATCCCACAGATGCTTGAATGGATTGGAATATGGGGAATTTTGAGGACAAGTCAACACCTTAAACTCCTTCTTGTGCTCCTCAAACAATTCCTGCTTTGTGGCAGGGCGCATTATCCTGCTGAAAGAGACCACAGCCATCAGGAAATACTGTTTCCATGAAAGGGTGTACGTGGTCAGCAACAATGCTTAAGTGGGTGGTACGTGTCAAAGTAACCTCCACATCGATGGCAGGAACCAAGGTTTCCCAGCAGAACATTTCCCAAAGCGTCACACTGTCTTTGCCAGCTTGACTTCTTCCTATGGTGCATCCTGGTGCTACTGTAGCTCGTCTGTTTGGGTCAGTCTTTGCTCTCCATGTGCAACACTGACCCATGACCCGGTTGCTGGTTCACCGCTGTTCCTTCTTTGGACCACTTTTGATAGGTACTGACCACTGCAGACCAGGAACATCCCACAAGAGCTGCAGTTTTGGAGATGCTCTGATCCAGCTGTCTAGCCATCACAATTCGGTCCTTGTCAAACTCACTCAAAACCGTACGCTTGCCCATTTTTCCTGCTTCTAACACATCAACTTTGAGGACAAAATGTTCACTCACTCCATATCTTATCCCACCCACTAACAGATGATGAAGAGATAATCAGTGTTACTCACTTCACCAGTCAGTGGTCACAATGTTATGTATATATATATATATATATATATATATAAATAAATGATGTAGCATCAGAAAAAACGGGCTGTATGATGCCTTGGTGGCGTCCACTGGGTGCACATATAGCATGTTGAACAGGAAGTACTAGCTTTGATATGGTGATGAGAACCTTTAATGTTGTGTTTTTGTGTCTCAGGGAGAATGTGTGTGTGTCTGTGCATGTGTTTTACTCTTTTGCTCAAGAGCAGGAGGGGGATGCTTCAGATGTGTTGTCCTTTCATTCCGGAGTCCTCCTTTGAGGTAAGAGGATCCCATGGAAACTTAACATTTCATTGTGGCTTGCCGCTGATAAAGATTGAATTATCTGTGTTCTCCTTAAATCCCCATTCAATTTTTTTTTAACAGGGATGAAAGATTTTGTCTGTGGTGCCCTGGGAGCTGTGTACCCCGCTGTTTGGTAATATCTGAAATTAATTCCTCCACCCGTCCCAGTTGTGCCTAAACAATTCAAGGGCAGTGTTAGATCCTCAAATTGAGAATTTACTGAAAAGGCCTTTGTACCACCGCCAGTGATAGCGTTTTTGTTAAGCATAATTCCATTTATCATTACTGTGTCCTACCACAAACTGGTTTGTATTATCCAAACAGCAAATTATATGTGACGCTCAATCACAAGGGTTGTTACTCATTAATGGAAGTATTATTTATTTATTTATTTACCCAGTGTTAGAGAAGAAGAAAGAAAAACAGATAATTCTTTGAAGTGAAAGCAGAGGTCTCCACATAGAAGAACTTCAAGAAACAGAAGGCAGGGTGGGGATGGAGAAAGGTGAGGCAGAAGACTCTGTTTGCAGTTTTGTTGAAACCACACAAGCATACTTAATTCTATCCAGGCAGGGGTTGCTCATAAATTCAACACTATCTGGACCTTATTTTCTCATCCACTCAATATTTCTGCTATACACACGTGCACAAGCACGTTCACCTTTCCTGGCCTTTGCCCCTGCTCAGAAGATGGTTGCCTTGAGATGTGAGCCGTTCTGAATGCAGATTCTGCATCTTGGACCGCAAATGTAATAAAATGTAGACATTGCTAATAGAGTCTGGCAGTTATGCCTTTGGATGAGGTTAAAAGGGCTTCATTTTCAGCTTCGCATTACATTTGATGGGTCTCTGGTGATTAAACCAATAGTTAATTGGGTTTGCAAGAAGTAGAACTCTTCAACAATGCCGACATTAAATTAGCCTTTTACCTATTGGTACATTTGCAGAAACAAGAACCCCAAACTGTATATTTATGCATGTACAGAAATATACAGTTGAATGCAGATGATGCGCCAAAAGCCCACCAAGTGGTTTCACGCTATTGCGCGATAGCTGCACAGTGACGTGCAAAGCAAGGCAAAGAGCAAGGTCACAAAGGGGAAAATATGGGATCCAAACCTTAAGAGAAACGAGATTTGCAAATGTTTTATGAGGAGGGAAATGCACTGAGCCCATTTAGCATATGCTCCATACATTTGCATGTGTTACACTAAATGAAAACAAATTTTGTCTACAGTTAAACTTCACAGAACACCGTAGCAGCGTGGCTACATGGTTAAAAGATTTAAACACATCACCCGTCCAAAAATAACCAAAAAATATGGTAAAACAAACCTGTTTGCAATACTGTTAATCACCTATATTTAAGGCCACGTTCATTCACCCCTAACCCCTTTTTCTTTTTGGTGCTCCAAGTTGTAATAATTTGTTGCGATAACTTATTATATGGCATTCTCTGTAAAAGGTACAAAAACAACAACAATGAGCTAAATAACTAATTAGGTTCATGGGTGCAGCATCAGCAGTGATGCAGCTGTTACAGCCTACTGGACTGTCATGGCTGAGCCCAAAAGCAAAGCTTGTGATTTACCAATCCATCCATCCATCCATCCATCCATCCATCCATCCATCCATCCATCCATCCATCCATCCATCCATCCATCCATCCATCCAGCCCCCACCTAAGAATCTGAGATCTGCATAATGACAGAAAAAATAATGTTGCGAATACAAGTGTGTAAAATGACTTTTCTTCTATAGAGATGGGGTGACATCTGGAGACAGCTCGGTGTCGACTTGCTGCTCCTCTGTGTCAAAAGGAGCCAGTTAAGGTGGTTTGGGCATCTGGATAAGATGCCTCCTGGGTGCCTCCTTGTGGAGGTTTTCCAGGCAGATCCAACTTGGACGAGACCCCAGGGTATCCCCAGAACCTGCTGGAGAGATTACATATCTTATCTGGGCTAGGAACGCCTTGGGCCTCCTCCAGGAGGAGCTGGAAATTGCTGCTGGGGAGAAGGACACCTGGAAAACCCTGTTAGGCCTGCTGCCACATCAACACAGTTTTGGATAAGCAGAAGATAATGGATGATGGGTGGATGGATAATTAAGAAGCAACAGGTCCGTAACCCGACTGGTTAACTTCAAAGACTTTTGCCACGCTGCAGAAACAGCCAGAATTCTGAGATTTAATGCCAGAATTCTGGCTGATTCAGACTTCAGCGCTTGGTCTTGTGACATTTATGCTTGTGCAGGTGTGTTGCGTGTGTTAATTACTGTGTGGTCGTGTCCGGGTGTTTTATATGTGGGACTTTTTCCCCTCCTGTGGCTTTGCTCTTTGTTGTGATCATTTTTGTTTTGTTTTGGGTTTTTTAATGCGCAAACAGCTTTGTCTCTCAAGTGTTTTTTTTTTCTTTTTACTTGGAGGACGTAGCCAGAACTTGTCCGGGAAGAAATGACGTTTCTTTTGTCGGGAGGAACGCTTCAAGTTACATCGCAAAGTTCAAAAAATAACTAACAATATTAGACCTAATAGAAAATTTCAGGCTAAGATTAAAAGAGTTATGATGATATCAGGGCTGCAGCTCTATCTGGTCGTAGATGGCTGCGTAACATTTAGGACAAACATTTATGCAATTAAATTCAATTAGAATCTTAACAATTCGGCTAACCGACTAGTACCTCTGAGTAGTGACAATAGCAACGTTTAGTCCTCTAGTCATCCCTAGTAGGAGGTATGGCAACAGTAACAATGTTAAGTTCGGCTGCATAAATGATGCTCTTCTAGCTGTTCCCAGAGACTTGCTTTGTATGAAACTTTCAAACTTTGTATGAAACTTGTGTGATCTATCTTTGAATCCACTAAATCCCAAATCTGTTTATTAGGATACCAGTCTGGACTTTGACTTGGCCAATTTCCCCTTTCTTGGTCAAATAGTCTTTGCACAGCTTTGAAGTACACTTGGCATCATTGTCTTCTTGGTTTAAGAACCCAGGACCAATCAGCTCCAGTAGATGTGAGGAAGCAGATATCTAATGCAAGCCTAGAATCTGAAAGGTGAGAGAGGTAAAACTCACTCTGAGCAAAGAGTAAATATTAGTCCTCCCACTAGCAGCTGAAGGACAGAAGGAGATTCAAATAGAAAGTTAAACTCGGGCATTATAACATGCAAAAATAATAAAGCAAACAGCACTGATATTTAGTATGGCCACCTGACTTGCCACAGAGGCAATCCTTCTAATAGAATCCCTGTGATTTATTGCTGAAACTCTCCACAATAGAGACTGTAATGGGCTTTATTCATATTTTTATTTTATGAAACACGATGAAAGGGGTCATGGTGGCCATTAAGTGGATTAATGATATGTGTTGGGTAAAGAAGATGCTATAAAGCCTTAAAAGTTAATGCTGTCATCTGCAGACTGCTGTCTTGATGGTGTGGGAGGGGCTATGTGCAGCTAATAGACATAATTCAGCCAGGTAATGTTGGATCACTGGGGGACAAGATGGATATCACTTGGCAATGTTATAGGGTGTGTCGTAGCGTGCCGGCACATTTATGCAGGTTATTTATGCTCCATAATGAAGAGCATAATGAAAATTGGACACAACTATAAATATGAGTAGGGAAAGCGTAAATGTGGTGGGATAATCATTGATGCAATTAAGATGTCGTACACATGCAGTGTGAGCCTGGCCTCCCCTGACTTTCTCCTCTTCCTTTCACCAAGGCTGTATTTTATCCTGAAACATCACATTTAATCAGACTGGGGATGTCAGCATAAATCCACTGGACTCACACAAGGAGGCTGGCATTTTAAATATGTTAATGCCAAAGCAATAAAGTCTCCACTTAATCTATTGCTGGGGTTATTGACAACTATTATTAGATTGTTAGTGGTATTTCTTTGTCTTAATTGGTGTGTGGATAAGTCTTTGTGGACACTGTGCTTGCTGTGTGTTGAGTCCAAAGCAATCCACTAACGCCTTCGTTTGTGCATTCATTTTTGAAATGAAATAATGGATATTGCATTAAAGTGCCAAGTCACAGCTTTAATTTGAGTAGGCTTGCATCAATATTCAAACACTACGTGTGAAATAAAGAACCTTTTACTCATGTGTGCTGCAAGTGTTCAAAAGTAACTGGACAGTCAGTTTGAGCCTGCAGGTTGTCCAGTTACTAAAACAGGCTTTTTTCCCCTCACACGCACAGCTTTATATATGAATGCAGACTCACTCGTTTTAAAGCTGAGACCTGGCACTTTGATGTAGCTTGGTATTTTATGTAGAACTGAATGTACTGAGGCGCAGAGCCTGAACAACAAAATGTGAAACTCTGCAAAAACTTACAGTCTGGGTTGTATATGTGGGTGTATGAAAGGGAAAAAAAAAACTGCCTGCACATGTTGGTTTTCTGTCAGAACTGTCAGTTTAAGACGGAGGAAAGAGAGGGAGGAAGCGTGGAAAGAGGGGGAAGTAGAGGGAGAAGATACAGGAGGCAGAAAGATGGAGACAGATGAGAAAGGGAACCCTGGAGCTGAAGTGACCCTGCTGACCAGATGCTGATAAACTGCCATTACTTAGCACTCTGTCAGCTCTGTCTCTCATATGCCGCTGTCACCGTGCTGCATTTCACCTTTTCCGTCTCCTCTTCTTTATTTGTCTTCCTCCTCTTGTTTCGCCTTCGTGAACCCTCATTACTATATTTATGTTTGGAAGCATAATTTGTCTCTTCACATCTTTTTACCCTGTTTTAAAATCCCAGTAAAGAGTTATTTACTTACCTTTGCTTCTGTTCTTCAGACACATTGCTTTGCATTCAATGTGTCACAGCAGGCATGTTCAGCTTGTAGGAAATGACTCAGCTCGAGCCATTATTTTGACTGACTCAGACAGGCAGTAGAAAGAAGCAGAGGCTTATCGCTGAATGAATATCTCCTCTCTTTTTAAGAACCGCAGTGGTTGAAGTGTGCCAGCCAGTACTTTCTTCTATGTTCGTACGAGAAACAAGTTTCACAGGAGGTTTTGGCTTTGAAACACGAGTGGTTATAGGTGGTTGTGAAGATATCCAGAAATAGGTGTCATGTACCTGAAGTTATTTTATTGCTTTATTGTCCCAATTCTACTTCTGGCATTAGGAGTTTAATAGCAGTTAAACTCCCTTTTGTCCTGCATCAGTGTCTTACCTCACAAATGTGCTCCTGGAAATGAAAAAATTCCCATAAACACTCCTTAAAGTGTTGAAGAGTTGAAGCTGTTATAGCTGCAAAGAGTGGGGACAGTCTATTAAACCCTATAGGTTAAGAATGGACTGTCACTCACCTTCATACTTTTGGCAATACTTGTGGCACTGACAAAAAGAGCTGGAGGTGGCAGAGTTGAAAATGCTAAGATTTTTCACTCAGAGTGACCAAAATAGGCAGGGTCAGAAATGAGTATATCTGAGGGGACAGCTCAGGTTGAGTGTTTGGAGGCTGTGATGGTTTGTACATGTGCAGAGGAGGGGATTATAGATACACTGGACAGGGGATGTTAAAGATGGAGCTGCCAAGGAAGAGGAAAAGGGAACACCACAGAGAAGGTTCATGGATGTTGAGAAGGAGGTCATGCAGGGGGTCGGTGTGACAAGAACAACCTAGGGGTAGGATGATGGGCAAATGAGCAGAGCCAAACTCGCAGCAAGAAAGCATCACAACAAACTCAACATGGAACTCAGCAAATCTGCAAAAACAGATTCTACTACACTTACTAACTAAAAAGGAGACAACTCTGCGGTTAGTCTGCTAGCAAACACTGCATTAGTCCAACACAGCATAATGTTGGGGGACACTTGGGATGACCTTAATGGCATTCCCAGTATTCTGGAATCTAGCCAGCTGGCTCCAGCAGCAGCAGTAGAATGAAAATAAATCACGGATACGGTGAATAAAATTAAGAACAGCGTGTGCAACATTGGAATCAACAGGTGTCCAAAAAAACAAAGACAATTAAAATGTGTTTGTGCATGAGGTTACTGACTTCTGTGCAGCCATTACAGTCATCTAATGCTTAATGTAATATGCGTGCATAATGGGATTTGAAGATACCAAATATGAGAGATTTAAAATATTTTTCCTTTTTTTTTTGTTCCATCCATATTCTGACTAAAGTGGATGCCACTAAAGAGACAGAAAAAGCTTTGTCCTTGCCCTGGTAGCAGGAGCTGGTCAGAACTCCCTCAGGTTAATCTGTCTAATAGCAACTATTCTCACAACCAGGTGAAAAAGTCACTTTTCTGGTTCAGATGACTTTGTTTTGCCCTGTCTGAGTGGAGACCAGTTTGACTTTTAAAGTATGGGAATGAGGATGTTTTGTCCTTCACCCTGCACCACCTCTGGTCTCAGATCTTTAATGTTCTATATGAGGGTTGGTTTTAAGATTCGAGAAAGAGTCAGGTTTAGCTCAGAATTAGGGTGTTCTGCCTTTTGTTGTAATAAGAAAAAAAAAAAAGTCCTCACAAAGATAGAAGTACACAGGTTCGTGTGTGTGTGCGATGAAAATTGAGCCACACAGACATTGATTTGTGTTTGGTGGAACAGATCAAATTGTCCCCTCATGCCTTCACCTACTTTCCTATGCCGGATGGTGTTTGAGTGTGTTTGGAGGATTATGTGTGTGAGCGAGCGAGTGTGCAAGCAACATGGCATCCTGATTCCTGGGCCAAAACCTGTCATTTTGTGCCTGTCACATTGTGTTAAGTGTAGCTCATACGCCTTCCTTAATTCCCCGCATTCCCTTGTCGCCTCCAACACTCATAAACAGCATCTCTCAAAATGGCATCCGATTCATTACACCCCACCCCACACAAAGACGAGAGAATACAAACCCACACACATACAGCAGTTTCTGGTACATTACCACATCTTAAGCTTAATTTTCCTTCCAACCAGCCTGACTTTTACTGCTTTGTTTTGCTGCTACATATCCAGGCAGCATGTGTTGTTTGGTGGATGTTTGTGATATTATAGTGTACATATTTCTTCCATTGGCAATCCTATTCAAGATTATTAACCTGATACTATTATTAGTCCTTGAGACTTCCTGAGCTATGTGTAGTACCTACAGAGTAATCATAAACAAATGCGGTGCATTGAAACGCACGTTCTATGATATAGAGTCCTGTAAATGTATGGATTCTTTCAGATGCTGCGTTTACTGGAGAGTCCTGACAAGTCGGCTCCATCCATCCAGACATCCATTCACCCGCTCATCCAGCTGAAGTCTATTTCTGCCAAAATTGGGTAAGAGGGGAGGGTCAACCTTGGCTATTTCGGCTACAGTCACTCAGGGCTTTTCAATCTCAACAACATGTGAGACCTACTATTTCCATTGTTTGAAGTAGGTCACAGGAATGAGGTTCCACAAAGTTTTTGAAAGTCCAGAGGCCCAAGGAAAAGTAGGCACGGAGGTTGAAACAGCTTTACATCCTCTGTTGAGGAGCTGCTCCACAATTAACCAGTGTGATGTAAGATTGGTGGAAACTGCAATAATTTATAACCTTTAGTGTGGGTGGAGAAGTTTAAAACAAAGATGTACAGTATTGTGCAAAAGTCTTGAGCCACCCCTCCCTTTATATGTTGCTAGGAAAATGGGAAATGAGCGGAGAGATTTATTGAAATGTGCAAACATGCAGGGAAATACAGTTTAAAAGGTGAAAATAGAGTTTATACACTTCTAACAAGCTTGAACTTGGCGGACATTCAAAGCTCTTCTTTGGATGTTGGCTGCCTTTCTTTTCCGTTCTCCGGCAGAGGCACTGGGGAGGCCAATCCATGACTGATGTGCCAGGTGTTTGGCTAATAGCACTTTGGGAATCACCTTGATGGTGCAAAAATACTTTTTTATGCCTGTCACACTGTGCTAGCAATAAAGTGCCCACTTGTCTGTTATGTGTAGACACAACACTGTTTAATTCCTTGTGTTTGGTGCATTTTTAGTGCTTGAATGATTCATAGGTCACTGTTAAGTGGCTAAAAAAATTCTGGAGAACTATTGCTCAAGACCACTTTTTAAAAATTTACATGAAAATCTGGCTTTTTGGAAGCAACATGAGGGGTGGCTCAAGACGTTTGTACAGTACTGCAGCTTAAAAGCTCACTTACAGTCCCTTAAAACATCCAAAAATACTTCTGCAGTAGTTCAGCAAGTGCTCAGTTTCTTTAAATATTCAGCTTTATAATTTGTGACCTTTACCAAGAAGTGGTTAAATATCTTACTTTCCCTTTTATGATAACACTCTCTGTTGGTTTTGAAAATAACGATTAAAAATTCATTAATCACTCTTATGCAAAATAGCAAAGTGAGGCGTCTATTAACCAATTAACCCTTGTTGACACATAACACTAAACCACTTCCTGTGCACACGTCTTCACAGCCTTTGGAAAACAAAATGCAGAGCATCAAGACACAATCAGTCTTTTTGTCTGAGCAGCTTCAACTTACTGCCGGCCAAAGTTATTAGACAGGACATTTATACACCACTTACACACCAGTGCCTCAAGCCAGAGGAAATGAGCGGGGTAGACTGGGCCACGGGGATCTGTCTGGAATCATTCTGTGTAGTTTCTGTCTTACCTACAGGGAATTGGAACAATGATATCTATAAAACAAAGCCATTACTGTACTATAAGAAAAATGTGCCAGAAGAAGTTCTAGAGTTGCTCTTATGGCAAGAAGTGAAGCAGTTATTGTAGTCTAGCCAGTTGTGAATTAGGTTGCACCATTTTCTTACAGAGCCGCTGTGGATGGAGTCTTTGAGTACATACCAGTTTCAGACAGGGGATTTATTGAATCTGGGTTGAACTATTAAAACTCACAGAAAGTCTTAAGTAATAAGAGGAAGTCACAGGAAGTATGTTTTCTCACAGCTAGCAGTGACCTTGTTAAATGTCATTCTTTTCTAAATGTAGATATACACATATGCACACGGAGATGTATTTGTATTTAAGAGTTAGTAATGTGAAAAACAGCAGAAGCAGCCCCAGGATCGGCATGTGGCCAGGTTACCAAATTTATGCAATTTTAGCCTTCAAATAAAGATTACCATAGGTGCACATTAGGAGGGATTCTAAGCAGGTAATTCACTTTCTGTGCATACGCAATAATAAGTGGCAATAATAGCCAAAAAAACTGGAATAAACAGCTTATTCACCATTTAGGTGGCGTAATGGTGGTGATGGCTGTGCAAGTGGGTGTGGCAGAGTTGTGGGCACAGCATAACTTTACGACCTGAACTCATAGTTTTTAACATACTTTTAATCTATACATAAGAATGTAAACTGAAGCGGCCTTCTTTTAATTGAGAGTGACTTAGCATTTAATCCCTGTTGGATGCTGTAGGACATAAACTCCTTCCAATGGCCTGGCTGGTATGATAGAGATACACGAACCTTTGCCAGGACTGAGGATAAGCTAAACATATTTTATTGGTTCGTTAGTATTATGATGACACACCGCTGTAAACATCAACAACTGCTTTGAGGATTTGGAAGTAATCATATCATTATTGTTGATAAAGATGTGTGACATTTGCTGAAGTTCCCTCAAACCTCGAGAGGCGCGCGGAGCACGTATAAAGTTCCCACTGATCTTTAATCAATTTATCCTGCAATAAGGTGTAGAAAAAGGTGGAGGATGGCGCCGCATTAAAATTCACTTTCATTTCACTTCAAAAGAAGCTTTTAATGTCTGACATATTTACCTTTTGGAAATGGACCTCTTTGAATGATTCCTTCATTGGGATTTCCTGGCGTATAAGCGCTGAAATATGTAGGGGAATACTGAGCAGTTACATTGTTAAAAGCGAGCTTTTGTTTGATAATGATGGAATTCGGTTTTAATTTGATCAGCACGAGGATGGAATAAAACTTTAATAGAGCACTTCAGTAAAAATATAACTGTTCTTTAAAGTTGAGCATTTTTATTCTAGGTGCAGTGCACCCGGAGCTCTGACTACGACAAATGGAAAATATTCCTGACTGTTTCAGCAGATTAGAAAAGTGCCACAAATTAATGGCAGAAACCTCACAGAGGAAACAACACACTGAAACGTTTTCTTGTTACATTTGTATTTTATTGATTGTACCTGAAAACTGACTAATGAGCTCAGGGCAACAGTTTGCATATCAATATGTTGGAATTGGTTTTATATATATTTTTTTTCTTTGGGTAAAAGAATACGTCTAACTCTTGTAGTAATTCCGCTAACAGATTGCTGTAAAGGCTGTTGGCAATTGATTCCAGCATTACCAACCGCAGGATTTAATCCGTGCATCCTGCATAAATCACACTCTAACCTTGAATTTTGCTTGAGCCAAACATTTCATCTCTATTAAATCTGTAAATTATAATTAACATTGGAGACAAGTCCTGTATTCGTTAATATGGCCATATGCTCATCTCCCTGGGCTTCGCAACAGCTGAATCAGTGGTCGTCTCTTTTAACCAGAAAACACAATATGACAGTGTTTGGCAAAGCCCACATCCTCATCTAAATGCCACTGTGGGTGCCAAAGCTCTCTTACTTTTATTTTTGATGAACTGGAGCAGAGCCACAGTAGGTGGCAGTGTTGCTCTTCTGCAGTTCTCATGCAGGTTTCTTGGCCTGCGCTAAGGCCCAACGTTGATTAATTAGTTTATAAAATGTTGTGTAGACTTTGGTGTATTGGCTCTTGTCCGTTTTGGCTCTCCACCTCTGGTCGCAGACAGATTAACAGATAAATGGATCACCATAGAGTACTCCAATGATGCAGCAGGAATCAATATCTATTGTCCAGTAATGGCTGCAGAAAAGAGACAAGAATCTCTCTTTCCCTTTATTTCAAACCCTCCAACCTCAAAACCTCAAACTATCACACTCTGACACAACAAGTAATGGATCATTTTTAGGACAAAGCATATTTATGCACTTAAAAAGATCTAAAATAATAGGTTGTGTGCACTGTAACGCACCACAATCAAACACAGGCTTATTTGCTGCCTGCATTAATCAAGGAACATACACCTCAGTGTGAATAAGTCCATTGTGTCAAAATATTCATACATGAGGTGATGGGAAAACCTTTCAAACTTTGCTAAATTGCCATTGGTTGTTAAGCATATTGTTAATTTCAATGAAAATTAATTTCCTTTCATTTCAATTTTGTAAGGTCAGCTAACTTTGAATAGCTTAGCCAGAGTCCACCATTATCATTAAATGTGTCCTGATTGGGATTGGCCTCGACTGAACAGTTTATATGCTTGAAATGAAACAGGAAATTGCGTGTGCAAACCTTCTGGGAAAATGATAAGGAGAATCCTCTCTTTTTAATGAATCAATTGTGTTTCCAGCAAAAGAAATTAATTACATACCTAAATATCGCTTATTGAAATAGACAAAGAAGTTAAAGACTTGGCAATCAATCCAGACAGAAAGACACTTCATTTGTCATATAAATGAAATACTGAATGAAACATCATTAATTAGCAAGAACAATAAGAGCAGTTGTCTGAAGGATACGGTGAAGGGTAAAGGCATATGCTTGTGATCAAAGCTTTTGAGCTGAGCAAAACTTTGGTCTTTCAGATCAAACGAGAGCACTTAAATTAACAGCTCCATCAATAATGGATAAAAATTGTACAATTAGGCCCATTCATATGTTCTTGTGCAGCTGTCTGAAAGACATGGCCCCACAGATAGGTGCGCTGTGTTCGTGTGGTTGTAAATGCTAATCAGCCTGTCATATAATTTCTTCATCATTTTTTTTTTTTTTTTTTTCCCGGATTTTTGGTT
>VUQJ01018367.1:30068-41125 GCA_015108635.1 Andinoacara biseriatus | reverse complement strand
TGGAGAAAAAAAAAAAAAAGAAAAAAAAAGAGGCTGTCGTTAGACAACAACATAAAGGAAACTTACATTGTCCGGAGAGTTTCTGTCTGGTGAAGGTGCATCAAGCTGGCTCGATCCCTTCACCTTTCTCTTCTTCTTGGCTCCTCCTTTTTCTCCTACACTAGCAGGGGAGCTTTTCTGTTGAAATTCCTTCAGCTGTGCAGGAAATGCCGGAAGAAACCCATTAATGTGTGAACATGAACAATGTCTATTAGATTAAATATGTGTTTTGTCGCTTCTTACAGATATAGCTGAAGCTCTCTGCAATTGTCTCCAACTATGGACATTATTTTAAACTCAATACAACCAACATCTGGAGCCTTTTATGCTGAATAAATGAGGAGATAAAGTAGGAATTTCGTGCTCCAATTCTAAAACAACATACCAGTCAAACTGCATAAAATATGCGGCTTCAAAACGGATGAAGTTAATAAACTGTGCTAAATAATGATCATCTGTTTAAATGATGTACATGTGAAGGTTAAAGCATACAGTGAGCAGGCTTGGCTATGCGGGCTCTAACAGCTGGGGCTACCCTTTCCAAAGAATAGCAGCAAAATGACAGATGTCACCAGGTCCACTCATTCGCGAAGATTATGGGGTCAACAAGAAATGCTGACGAGCCACAGTTCTTGAACCTGATCTAGCTATCTTTCCGACTAGCCGAAAAAGACACCTAGTTAAAGCACACAACAGGACAGGGAAGAGGGGTGTCAGCTGTCAAAACACTCCCCGTCACTCCATCCAGCTAACTGTGCCTCAGATGTGACTTACTACCTCAATGTGTGCTTTGTTTTAAAACTACTGCTTGCAGGCCATTTTCTCAGACGCTGAAATTCTGCAGATAACACAAAAAGCTGCCTGGCTGCCGTGCGGCATTCCTTGCACTCACGCGTAGTCATGTATTTATCAGCTTGATAGCTAGCTTGCTAACGTTAACTTGCCTGAGTTAGCACGTTGGGCTTTACAAATAACTACATTTAAATCTCAGCTAGAAAGTCAAGTTAAAGCGGACGAGCAGATAATGCAAGTTTATTTCATCAGTGACTACATACACATCGTGGGATACTATACGTGCCTCTGCGAACTAAAAATAGTCTACATAATCTGGGAAAGTTAATGCTATCAGCCGAGGCCCCGATGAAACAGCGGTCTCTCCTGCGCAACAGAGCCGCGACAGAAGTGAAAGAGGTCGGACAAGCGACTGTGCAGAAGTCGGGCGACGTGTAATGACAACACCCCTACCCCGTAAAAAATATATACATAACAAAAAGACAAGAAAATGCAGTTAACAATGACTCGCGTACACAAAGCGGAACATATACTTTCCAAGATATTTAGCCGCATTACTTGTAAAATACTTTACCTTTTTCTTAGCTGCAGCCAGTTTTATTTGCCTACTCTGGTCGGCCATCCTGCTGCTTTGGTGGTCAAAGGAGCGAACCACGTCATCAGATTGTCGCTCATACGCGTCTCAGCCAGTAGGTGGCGTCGTCAGAATAGGATAAAACCTGTCTTTATATTGTCTGCGGCTTTGATCCTTAAACCTCACATAAATTGACCTGAAATACGGTTTTCTTTCTTTTATTTATAAGATATATAAAGTGTAAGTTACTTTCAGCAAAGTTTACAACAGAATGTGTTTACCCCATTGTTATTTGGTGGCCTTTTCTTATTGTTACTTTATCTTTGTGTGTTTCACTATAATTAAGATAAATATAGCCTATTGTTCTGCTGATTACAAACCAGGAAATATACTCTATCTTAATTGTATGTTTTAAAACCTTCTGACTTGTTTCACTTTTCTTTTTGCAATATGCATTTATCGCAGGTGTAAAGAAGTACTGCACTGAGGAGAAAGTTTTGATCCACCCCATTTCTTTATATTTTGCTAGGAAAATAGAAAAAGGTGCAGCAATTTATTGAAACATACACAAACATAAAAGAAAATACCGTTTATAAGGGAAAGTCTAATAATTCTAAAGAGCTTAAGAGTCAATACCTGGTGGCACTGATTTTCAGTCCAGCTCTAGTGGAAGTTGCCATACCTAATCCTTTCCCCCCCTGTTTCCCTTCCTTAAGAATTGCTTCTTAAAATGACCACTAGCAGACTCATTTTGTAGGGCTCCTGTTTGTTCAGACATTCACTGGTGTGAATCTCTCTGAACAATCAGAAACAGACTTCATGAGGTTGCCTTGAGGGTCCAGCATCCTCTAGTTGATCCTGTGCTCACTGCTTGGCACTGTGGAACCCAAATGGCATTTACCACAGAATACCAGAATTGGCAGGTCCACCACTGGCATCCTGTGCTTTTCACAGTTGAGAGAAGGTTCACCCTGACCACGTGACTGATGTGAAAGGGTCTGGAGAAGTTGTGAAAAGTGTTATGCTGCCATTAACATTGTTCAGCGTGATTGATTTGGTGGTGGGTCAGTGATGGTTTAGGGAGGCATATCCATGGAGTGTAAGGGTGCCATTAGGTATCGGGATGAAATCCTTGGACCCATTTTCAGACCCAGGTGCAATGGGTCCTGGGTTTCTCCTGGTGCATGACAATGCCCTGCCTCATGTGGTGAGAGTGTGCAGGCAGTTTCTGGAGAATGAAGGAATTGATACTATTGGTTGGCCCCCACGCTTGCCTGACCAAAATCCAACAGAACACCTCTGGGACAGTATGTTTTGGTTCATCCAAAGGCACCAGGTTGTACCTCAGGCTGTCCAGGAGCTCAGTGATGCCCTGATCTAGATTTGGGGGGAGATACCCCAGGACACCATCCATCTTCTCATTAGGAGCATGCCCTGTTGGCATTGAATAAGTTGATGTTTTGTTGTGTATTTTTGTGTATTTTTTCTCTACCTGCATACAAGCACATGGGGCCAATCAAACTACTGAGTAAAAATGGACCAGCTTTCTGCATTATTTTTGGGTTGTTGTTGAATTCAGCCCGGTGTTGGTTTTTATTCCCATCAAAAACACAACCTGCCCATCCACAATGAGGGGGGCTGAGGACTTAAATGACCAGAAAAGCACATTAAATTTTCTTGAAGTAATTTGAGAAAAGTGGGGCCCCAGGAATGTACATTTATTTATGTGACCCTCAACAGTAAACTCAGTGAAACAGGACTCAAATTTAGAACTGTGACATGGCATTGACAATGATCATAACAAACAATGATTGTGTCAAAGAAGAAAGGTTAATATTTTCACAATTATGACATTTCACATATGTATTATCTTGGATTGAATTCAAGTATAACTATATGAAATAGCATGATGATGCTTTATAGAATAATCATTCTAAACAGTCCAAAACACATTTTTGGCTAAAATGTTAATTAAAAATATGAGAGAAAACTCAAAAATATTCATCTATTAATTAATATTGATAGAAAACATGTCAGAAAGGGTTTTCTATACAACAAACACAAGGCAAAAACATTGCCAGGGATCATTATAATGTAAAAAACTATAAAAAAGGACCCTACTGCCCACAATTCAACACGCTTTTCTATTTATGCAGTTTCACTTCCTCCTTCATTTTACTGCATGGCTCCCTCTAGGGTTGATGATGATTTTTAGCTATTTCTTCCAGATTTAACAAGACAAGTAAAAAGTTCAGTTGTGTACACAGAACATAACACATGTTTGAGGAAAAGGTCCAGATTTTTCCATTTGTTTGAGTCACTGCCCCATGTGGGTCAAGTCTCAATGTATTAGAGCAGGGGTGTCAATCTCAAATACACAGTGGGCCAAAATTCAAAACTGGGACAAAGTCACGGGCCAACATTGATATTGAAAGAAATCTTCCACCAGATATAACAATGAACCTTTTCATAACTAGTTTTGATGTGTGTACATGTATGTATATGTAGATGTGCATTGACTGATTTGCTTGTGTACATTTGTGAGGGATCATATCTTGACTATAGCAGTCAGTCACCTCGACCTATTTAGGCTTTTGACTGTTAATATTTGTCTTGTTAATTAAATAGAATCCAAATAGAATGCATATCCCACCATTTTCTCTGTTTGCATTATGTAACCTTCTGATGTGTACCACACAGTGTGCAAAATATTTCAAACTGAGATGTGATCACTCAAACAGTATTTACAGTGTTTAGCAAAGACCCGTGCATTCACTGATGAAACATCCAGACAACCCAGTTTACCTGATGTAACATTTGCTGTCAGTTAGTCACAGTCATACACAGATTTGATTTTTCTTACTCATTGCACTTAGTCATCACTGCTTCGCATGAACATATCAGTGTCCCCTCGCAACCACACGCCTTAAAACCACAACATAAGATAGTAAAACTAACGCTTGGGGAGCCATTATAAAAAATAAATGTAACGCAAATTTCTAAATGCATGAAATGTGAAAAATGTAACCACCCCCAGCGACCCTGATTATGGTATGCCGTTGTACCAACTGTGTTCAGAATCGAGCATGTCAGCCAATCAGAGTCGGCGCAGTAGACACAAACGGTGACGTCGCCTCAACCTGATGTGTGCAAATCAGCGTCGGCCAGCGTGCTGAATGAAACCAATCAGCGGCTTCCAACGAGCAGCAGCTAGACCAATCGCGAGCCTCCACGACGGGAAAGCGGTGACGGCTTATATATGGTGAGAGTACCGTTTGTCCAGCATTATTTCACAGACGCGAGGATTTGAAATAGATAAAAGGGATATAGTTTGCTTCAAAGCAATTCGTACCGGTAGAGGGACCGTAAAGGCTGTTAATTCATTGATTGTACTTCTATAAAGGTATGTATAAACGTTAATATGTATATGATAATGCAGCATCGTAATATTTTGCATTGATTTTCTACAACACGTTTTATTCCGATAAAGCCGGTTAAGCTACATATTGACGATTTAGCTAGCCGAAGCTTAACATTATTGGCTTTTAAACGAATTGTACAAACATTGTAATTTAAATATAATAAACAGGATGAACTTTTGAATGTTCTGGTATGGTGGTTCCCCCTGCATGTCTGCTAGGCATGGTAAGGGTAAGCTAGATACTGACAAATTGAAGGGGGGTAATAATGGGAGGATTGACTGGTGATCGACCTGATTCACCCATAAGGACACCCCCTTTCCCATATTTATTTGCCAAGACCAATTTAAAGTCTGCCATGAATCTGCAGCACAGCAAATGACATCACGCAGTACCAATAGCTGCTAGCTACTTGAACTTGAGAGGCTGAGCCCACCTAATGATCAAAGCCACGTTGTCTTAAATAGCATATCTTTTTCTGCAGATCTTCTCGTAGATTTGAGTACAAACACGCAAAGATGAAACTGTTGTGGTTTACGATGCTGGTGGTCGGCACCGTGTTTGCCGCCGACGATGACGACAAAAAGGAGAACGTGGGGACTGTGGTTGGGATTGACTTGGGGACCACTTACTCATGGTAAAAAAAAGTCACTTCAGACTTATTTCATTATTTGTTTTTATAATGCAATACCACAGTGGAATAAAACTCTATTCAAACTGTTTTCTTGTAGTGTTGGAGTGTTCAAGAATGGACGTGTGGAGATCATTGCCAATGACCAGGGAAACCGAATCACCCCTTCTTATGTGGCCTTCACCAGCGAAGGTGAGCGTCTGATTGGTGATGCTGCTAAGAATCAGCTGACCTCTAACCCTGAGAACACCATCTTTGATGCCAAGAGGTTGATTGGCCGCACTTGGGGTGACCCCTCTGTGCAGCAGGATGTCAAGTACCTGCCCTTCAAGGTGAGCTTCTGTTCTAAACTGAAAGTAAAAGTTGCAGTTGTAGGCTCTTTGGGAAATGTTTAAATGAGAATTTTTATAATGAAAATGATGCATTTTCCTATAAAGGTTACTGAGAAGAAGAGCAAGCCCCATATCCAGGTTGACATTGGCGGTGGCCAGCTCAAGACCTTTGCTCCAGAGGAGGTCTCTGCTATGGTGCTGACTAAGATGAAGGAGACTGCTGAGGCTTACCTGGGAAAGAAGGTACAAAAATGTCAGACATAAATCTGTGAAAGTATCAGTCTTAATTAAATGGTGGATGCTCAAGTCTAACTTTATCCTTTTTCCTCAGGTCACACATGCTGTGGTCACTGTCCCTGCCTACTTCAATGATGCCCAGCGCCAAGCCACTAAGGATGCTGGTACCATTGCTGGTCTGAATGTTATGCGAATCATCAATGAACCGTAAGCATCCAATCAGAATGAAGTAAATCTGCAATTTGAAACTGTAAAAATATTTCCCTTCTTTGCCTTTAACAATCTGCACTTATTGTATTCTTTAGAACTGCTGCTGCCATTGCTTATGGCCTGGACAAGAAGGATGGAGAGAAGAACATTCTTGTGTTCGATCTGGGTGGTGGCACCTTTGATGTCTCTCTCCTGACCATTGACAATGGTGTTTTTGAAGTGGTGGCCACCAACGGTGACACTCATCTGGGAGGCGAGGACTTTGACCAGCGTGTCATGGAGCACTTCATCAAGCTGTACAAGAAGAAGACTGGCAAAGATGTGCGCAAAGACAACCGTGCTGTGCAGAAGCTGCGTCGTGAAGTCGAGAAAGCTAAGAGGGCCCTGTCTGCCCAGCATCAGGCCCGCATTGAGATCGAGTCCTTCTTTGAGGGAGAAGACTTCTCCGAGACCCTGACCCGTGCCAAGTTTGAGGAGCTGAACATGGTAAGCAATTAAATTATTATTTTTATTTATATATTGCACATCTTATTGGAGAAACTGTTTTAACAAGCCTTTTAACTTGTGTATTCTTTAAAATTCAGGACCTGTTCCGTTCCACCATGAAGCCTGTACAGAAGGTGTTGGAAGATGCTGACTTGAAGAAGTCTGACATTGATGAGATTGTCCTGGTTGGAGGCTCAACCCGTATTCCCAAAATTCAGCAGCTGGTGAAGGAGTTCTTCAACGGCAAAGAGCCATCTAGGGGCATCAACCCTGATGAGGCTGTGGCATACGGAGCTGCTGTGCAGGCTGGTGTGCTTTCTGGCGAAGAGGACACTGGTAAGCTGCCATTCTTAAGATTTCGTTAAACTAGGTGAAGCTTGAAAAATTTCTTGTTTACTAAATGTTTTTCCTCACTTGCAGGTGATGTGGTTCTTCTGGATGTGTGCCCCCTGACTCTTGGTATTGAGACTGTTGGAGGAGTAATGACCAAGCTGATCCCCAGGAACACCGTGGTGCCCACAAAGAAAGCTCAGATCTTTTCTACAGCTTCTGATAATCAGCCTACTGTCACCATCAAAGTCTATGAAGGTAAGAATTGGACATTCTTGTTTAAAATTGTCAAATGTCTTTTTATATAAAGAATTAATTTCACTGTCACAAGTAATGTTGTATAAGTCTAATTGCTGACTTTTTTTTCTTTTTTCTCTTTTAGGTGAGCGTCCTTTGACAAAAGACAACCATCTCCTGGGCACCTTCGACCTGACTGGCATCCCCCCTGCTCCTCGTGGCGTACCGCAAATTGAAGTCACCTTTGAGATTGATGTCAACGGTATTCTGCGTGTTACTGCTGAGGACAAGGGCACAGGCAACAAGAACAAAATCACAATCACAAATGACCAGAACCGCTTAACACCTGACGACATCGAACGCATGGTGAACGACGCCGAACGTTTCGCTGATGAAGACAGGAAGCTGAAGGAGAGGATTGACGCTCGCAATGAGTTGGAGAGCTACGCCTACTCTGTGAAGAACCAGATCGGTGACAAGGAGAAGCTTGGTGGCAAGCTGTCAGATGACGATAAGGAATCCATTGAGAAGGCAGTGGAGGAGAAGATTGAGTGGCTGGAGTCCCACCAAGATGCTGACCTGGATGAGTTCCAGGCCAAGAAGAAGGAGCTAGAGGAGGTGGTTCAGCCCATTATCAGCAAGCTGTACGGTAGTGCGGGTGGTCCACCACCTGAGGGCGGCGAGCAAGAGGAGAAGGATGAGTTGTAGGCAGGTTTGAAGTCTTGTCGCTCCTTACCTCGATGGCATCTTGGTGTACATAGTGGACTTATGGGACTCAAGTTGTGAGAGGAGTGGTAGGGAAGGGGCTGACAATAAGTGACCATACTGAAGTTCCTGAAAGACTAAACTAAGTTTCAGTGTGAGACGTATTCTCTTCGCTGGAAGGCGGAGATATTTGTCAGCCTGAATATGAGGCTTGTTGCTGCTGTTCTCAGGCAGTCCTGATGGGGGTTCTGTGAATGGGAGGGACTTAGTGGGTGGGGGGGAGGGTGTCTGTGGGTACGCTGAATATAGTGTCTGTGGGATTAAGGGCTCTTTATGTTCACAGGCAGTGCTAAAATTTTATTTATTGAATCTGGTCATTGTACTTCCGGAAAGTCATCAAAATAAATGTTTGATACAAAGTTCTTGCTGTTCTGTCTTTAATTTACAGTTTAGGGATCCATGTTTGGTAAAGTCTGCCTTCTGGATCACTTAATATTTTATTCAGTGCACAATCAGATTTCTCCAGGTGACATTTTGCACTCAAATGAACAATATTTCACTCTTTTTCTCTTTCAGCATGTAATAGTATAAACTATAAAAATTACAGCTTGAAATATTTTTATTGCAATATTTTTTTATTTACAACAGTCACAGTACAGTTATGTATGACCCCCTGAGTATCCATCCCTCCAAATACAAATAACAGCTGTACTGCCTTAGGGCGTTTAGGTGGCATAGCTCCTTTAAATGTCATTAGGATCCATCTACATTTGTCTGCAAGCAGGAGATATAAAGACATTCTTAGACATTTGTAAAGAACTAAACTATTTATATACAGTGTGTAAAAATAACATTTTATGAATGGCTTAAAGGCAGCGTACCAGTGTTAAATCTGTACATGGAGTTGCTTGCTCCGTCTGCTGTCATCCCTCCAAATATGTAAATGTTCTTGCCCAGCACCACAGCTGAGTGGGCAGCTACTCCTGGTGGAATATCTCCTTTGGCCTGCACTTTTTCCCACTTCATGCTCCCTTTAAAAACAGATTTTTTTCTTTTACATCATGGCAGTGCAATGCAGTGATACTCTGAACATTTATCCTGCATGTGTGGAAGCGCAAAATGTTTCCTCTGTGAATCAGAGATGCAGAGAGTCTTACCTGAATCAAGAGAGTACATATCATTGTGGAATTTGTTTCCAGCCATGCCCCCATGAATGTAGATCTTTGAATCCACTGCTACAATGGTGTGGCCAAGTCTGGCTGGTGGTTTCCTGCCTTGAGTTTCAGGTTGGGACCAAGTAGAAGACACTGCAAATTGACGCAGAAGTTTTTTAGTATTTGTTAATAGTTAACCATAAACCCATAACTGACAGCAGAAAATCATGATTTTGGGGAAGATGCAGGAACTACAAGCCCCTAATATTTAAAACACATGCTAATAAAAATCATGAAAGAATAAGGAATTTTAGTTTTGAAAACCTTAATTATAGACAGGAAAATGCCTCCAATAGTGCAGCATATAACTTATTTAATCACTGGATCATTTTGTAACTCCCAGTGAATGAATTATGAGCACATACATTCACTTCACCTTTTGTGAGGAATATAAACAACTGAGTTGTTTATGTGCTTTTTTCTGTTTGTATAATATGCATATTGAGGTTTTGTCACATGAGCATCTAAAACACCACCAGTGGTGAAAAGCAAAAAAATCTATTAACATATTTAAAACAATTTAGTTCCAAGTTTTTCTAAATTTCCCCAGATCATTTGGTGAAAATGAAATTTTGCCTAAAAGCTATTTTTGGCTGTTCGATATAAAGGCCTATTTCAGTGCTATTTGAACTTATGGATTTCAGGGTAAATTAAAGCTAATTCAATTGGTCTACAGCCAAAATGCTTCAAAAATAAATAAAACTAATCTTAAGTCACTGAATCAGAAAATGATGCTTAAAATTGTTGGTTGTCTCTAGTGTTACTGAGTCAGTTCTTAGATCAAATGTTCCTAACTGAAACCACGAAAGACAGAAATTATTTTCAGGTGGCCACTGTTCCTAACATGTTTATCCAATTTTGGAGAACCTGGGCTTGTATGAATGGGAACTCTATCAACTATGAAATGCAACTGTCAAATTCTGAAATCATTATCTTTACCTGATCTTGTGACTTTTACTTGGACCTTAGATTTGACCTACCTAGTAGCAGCCAGGTACACCGTTTTGCTACAAATTAAAGTTACACATTTTTTCAAGCATATTAAAATCTCCCACAAGTTATATTTTTCATAGTATTTTATATTATGCTTCTTAAAGTACTCTGACTTATAGAACTTCCACCAGTAAAATTTATATAACCATTGCATCTCATCCGTTGGTGCCCTACACTGTTAATAAGTTTGGTTGTGTTACTGTAAAGCAATGTGTGTTACAAAAATGATAAGCAGCAAATTTATTTGATACAAACCTGCATCAAAAACGTGAAGTTTGGAGTCTGAGACAGGTGCAGCTCCTATTTCCCCACCCGAAAACACAAAAAGTTTGTTCCCTAGGCAGGCTGAGGTGGTGTGGTATGTCCTGGGGCTGGGGAGTGTCCCCTTTGTCACAACAGTCTTCCAGTGAGGCTTATCGTCTAGGCGCACACACACACACACACACACACGAACAAGAAATTTTTCAGTGAAACCTTGCTCATCTGTGAAACAACTTTAGGAACATGCTATAACATCAGATTACAGGGTGAATTTAAGTTAGGATTTACCTGCTAGCTGTACATTCTGGATACAGTTGCGATTTCCAGTCTGCCGTGCACCGCCAAACACCCACAGGCTCTGGGGGCAGCTCTCTGGCACAAAGCTGCAGTGTTCATACCTTGCCTTCAATCCTTCCCACTCTGCAATGTCCCATTCATGATTATCTGACCAAAACAAAAACAAAAAATGTAAAGAAAGTCAAATGTTATCAGTTTGTTGGCTGATAATAACATTTAGATTGATGTCAAAGCAATCTAAAATAAAGCTTGTAAACCAGTGAGAACTTTTTTTTTTTTTTTTTTACCTAATTTTTTGTT
>VUQJ01018358.1:2161-12275 GCA_015108635.1 Andinoacara biseriatus | reverse complement strand
GGGGGCCAAAAAAAAAAAAAAACACTATTGAGATCTATGCTGGTCTTTTAATACCTCTTTGACCTACTTGCCTCCCCAGGCTCTGTCTTCCCTGCCAGGGGGGCTGTGTGAGCTTCTCAGGTCCCTCCACGTCCACAGCATTAAGAATGACGAAGTCCTGCTGCTCAAAGACTCCCGCAGGCTGCCGGAGCACAAGGATGAGGGACCTCAGGTATGTGACGGAACGTTTTTGTGTTGAATAAACTCACTCAGTCAGCATGCTGAGTAAAGCAGAAGTGACGGGAGAGAATAACAGGAAATAGGAATGTGTAACTTCACAGCGCTCACAGTCTATCCCAGTAAGTACAGTGGATTGGGAAAGCAGCCCTGTGGTGTTGGTTTAGAGCTGCCAACTCTAAACCAACAGACCCTTCCACTGAACATCTTGTGTTGTAGGTTTAATGTTTTAGCCTGACATTCTAGTGTTTTTTAAGTCGTTAAAATTAATTAAAAAAAAAAGAGCAATCTTTCATTGAAGTATTCAGACCCACGTTTAGCTGCATTCCATTTGCTGCCTTTGGGATATGTTGGGATCTATATGGAACTTGGATTCGCCTGTTGAACATATATGTGTAGTTTATTGACACTAGAAACATGTCCAAACATGGTAAATGTTCCATTTTAAGCAGTTGTATTTTATCTCTCACTAATCCAGATCTAGCACTTGTTGATTTTAAAAACTTTTCCCACATCAGGGCCGTGTTCAAGTCTTTCTTACGCTTCTGAAGAAATGCAGGTGTGGGATAGGCAGACAGATGTTATTTTTGTAGCCTTGTCCTTCCTGTTCCTGTGTGTTTGGGTTCACACAGACCGTGCAGCTCATTCTGTGGCTTTCTCTCCCCAACTCTGTGAATTAACGAATGGGCTGGCACTAAAGGATTTTTGCATTCTGCATATGCAACAATATGCAATCAGGACACAGACATAACAATACACTCCTAGTCATCTCTCCCCTCCTGTAAGATTAAAAAAATGCCCATGTGAATTTAATTGACAAAACTTTGACTGTTTAGTCTGCTTGTTGGTTACAAATGAGCTGAAAAATCACCAGCCAGACCCGACTGTCAGCAGTTCTCATTTCCCCCTTATTTCTTTTTCTTATGCTGTCTTCCTCTTCCTCCAGTGTTGGTTAAAAACAGTGTGTGTGCTGAGGCATAATCCCAGCACCAACGTTTACCATCAAGCCAGCGTTCCGACTTTGGTGGGGCTGCTGGGGTGCTACACGGCAGGTCTCCGCTATACGCTGGAGCTTCAGGCTCTTCAGAGGGGCACGGCTGAACCCAGCCAGCCAGACGAAGACGATACCAACCAGTCGGTCTCATCAATCGAGGATGACTTTGTCACAGCCCTGGAACATCTGGAGGAGGACGACACAGGAGACAATCCCTGTAGGTTTAATAGCTAATGCTAATGCTTAGTGGCATTTAGCAGGCTCTTGTTTTTTATTCACTTGCAGAAAGGCGCTCCTCTGTTTTTAATGCTGTCATGATGCTGGGTGGCATAGCACTTGTAATTTCATGCATTATATGGACACTTCTATATTTTCATGTTCCACAGTACATAAGCAGAAAAAATGCCCACTGTAGCTTTTCATGAGCTTTTATTATTATTATCATATTGTTCATCACTGACAGGAATTCACTGAGAGGGAATCTTTCACTGTTCCAACAGTAACCCAAATGAATAATCACCCACCCTCTTCAACAGGAACACAGCATTGCACATAATAATTGGTAAAATAGGAAACATTTACAAAGTTACACTGCCAAACAGCATACTGGGTAATGCTAGCCAAGGAAATATAATTGAGGGCCAAAAAAACAAACAAAAGATTTGACCAAATGTGTCTGCTTTTTGGAAGTTTATTTTGGTTTTGGAGAGAAAAAAAAATAGAATATAGAATAGAATAGAATGCCTTTATTGTCATTATACAGAATGTACAATGAGATTGGAGGGCCACTCCTGTTCAGTGCCCTGCAATAGAAACTCAAACTTTCCATATTAAAAAAAAGAGAGAGAACACACACACACAGTGACAGGGAAGCAGGTGTGATGATGATAAAATGCTACACAAAGCTTACAGCTGTTTTACAGATGACAGAATACTTGAAAGAAAACTTGTATCCCTGATAATATAATACATAAAGCCTTGTGTGTGTGTGTGTGTGTGTGTGGGGTGACATTACACAGGAAAAAAAGAAAATGTAAAAATAAAGGCAGCCTGTCAATAACTGACTCTATTGTCCCCTGCCAGATATTTCATTTTCGTTAACAGCCTTTATTATTTTGCTTATTGGTTTAAATTTTTGGATATCTTTTTTTTTTTTTTTTTTTTAAATTTTTTTTTTTTTCCTCCCCCCCCCCCCCCCCCCACCACCACCACCACCACACACACACACACTCTTTCAGACTGCTCAGCATTATGCACTCATCATCTGTGCATCTTTCTATTAAAATGTCTCTGAATAGTTTCAGTTCACTGCTAGGTGGCACTAATTAGCTGTTTACTAGTTTGATGCATTCTCGTCTATGATTTTGCTTAATCATTAGCACAGTGGAAAACATGTGATCATCTTTTATCCCCTCTCTGCAATGGCTTCATCTAACCACTTTTCTCCTCTTTCTCCTTCATGTCCATGTCCACAGCTGCAGCTCCATATAGTCATTTTAAAAAGCGTGATGTGGCGTCACAGACTGTCCCAGCCCACAAGAGAAAAAAGGAATTATCAGGCTCCCGCATTATCATAAGCTCATCTTCAAAGAAGTATTCAGCCAAACACAGATCCGGTCCTGATGTGTCTGTCACAGTGCAGAGGTCATCGGGCGTGGAATCCCAGTGGACTTACTGCAGTCCTGGAGCTCGTCTCCCCTCGCCTTTGATTCATGTCAGTGAATCAGAAGACTCAGACTGTTCCAGCCCCAGTCCTATCATTTTCCTAGATGAAGTGGGCTACCAGAAGAGCCTGCTGGCCAAGCTGGACATTCCTCAGGTGCCAGGGGGGCCCAGAGAGCGAGTTGAAGACTCAGATTCAGAAGTTAGTGAGTTCTTTGACAGCTTTGACCAGTTTGATGACTTCGAGGAGCTTAACTCAGAGAGCTGCACTCTTACTCTGTCTCTGGATGCCATCAGTGCCCCAACAGCACAGAAAAAGGCTACTGAACCCGGCACAAGTGTGCCATCTTCAAAATATGTTTCTAGGGGCTGCTCAACCAAGGGAATGAATCCTCATTGCTTTGATCAGCCCACTCTCCCAGCCAATGTGAAAAAACCCACTCCCCTGAAACCAGGCTCTCCTTACTCACTTCCCTCTGAGGTGCCTGATTCCCCACGACCTGTACAGACCCCCTCCGAGGAGAACGGTGGCCCCCTCTTCAGTCCTGTCAGCTCCTCTGCCTTCAGTCCCCTGGTGGACTCCAGTGAGCCGCTGGAATACTTCTGGAATACAGAAGAGGACGGACAGGACAGCTCTGAGCTACGTAAACCCCAGGATCTCTGCTCTTTATACAAGACCTACTCAGACTTTGCTAGCAGTCTGTCCAGAGAAATTCTTGGATCTGTGTGTGGCTACCAGTCTGCTGTTGACATCAGTGACAACAAGAATCTCAGCTGTGTCTGCCACAAAGAATTTAAGAACCCTTCAGGTTACCTGATGAAGCTCTCAGAAATACAGGAGACTGTAACAGTGGCCAAGCTGCAGAAGACTTCCCAGTCTCTGAAAGATGGCATTCAGAGGTTTGCCAGTGACCTAGTGGAAATGAGCTTGGGCAGCGCTTTGCGAGACCTCCAAAAAGGGGTGTCCACCTGCACCACCACCTTGTGCCACTTAGCTGCTAGACTTACCTCTTCAGTATTTCAAATGGCCTTCCATGAGATTGGCATGCGACGCGCATATGTCCTGAAGGAGCGCGCAATCAATGGGTTGGCCAGCTTCCTGGTCGGAGAGGCCGTGTCCACGGCGCTCAAAGAGTTCCTGACTGTGAAAAAGCAGATTTTCCACAGCACTGTGACACGTTTTGCTGCTGATCTGGCTGAGGAGCTGGTGTTTGAAGGTATAATGGAAGTTTGTCAATTCTCTCACCCCTCTACGCCTCTCACGCCAAGTGATTGGTCTTTTGGCCATGGGCAAGAGGAAGAGGAAGAAGAGGAGGTGGTGTCCTCCTATGCTTCAGACCTGTCTGAGTCTGTAATCCAGGAGGCCTTCATAGAGCTCTCTCAGGCAGATGTTGCCTTCACGAGCCAAGCAGCTGTAAGCGTGTCTGTGGGCAACATCTGTTATGTCAGTGCAGAGAACACCAGCACTCATACCTGCAGCACCTTTGCTAACCAGCAGGTTTTAAGTTCAGCTGTCCCAGCAGAGGATGCTTCTTGCACTGTGAAGAAAGCCCTGTTCACTGTATCAGGCATGGCCAGCTGTATTCCTGTGCCCCAGGCGGGGCACGCCCTCTCCAACCTCCAAGATTCTGAGGAGACTGCTCAGCAGAAGTCTAGCTCGTCACATATCCCACAGACCAGCCCCAAAAGATTAACCGTGCCATCCTCTGACAATGCCACATCTTCACAGACGCATCTTTACAGTCATGGAACTCAGACGTCTGTACCGGCAGGAGAGCCCTCCCAAAAAAAGTCTCCGTTCCAAAACTTCTCTGGTAACATGGTGGATATGATAGTAACTGAGGCTTGTGAGCTAATAACTGCCTCTAAAATGAAGAAGGGTTTTGGTGACTGTGCTGACTTCCTCACAAAGACAATCAGAAGCCGTAGGGACTCTTATGATGCTTCGGATTCTCCTACAAAGCAAGGAGCTGTCTGGGAAAGTTTTAGATATGATTGTAGAGATTCTGGGAATGTTAGACAGGGTGGCCCTGTTGAACAAGCAAACAATCCTCCCATTTCCTTTCAGACAGGCACTCTAAACCATGGGAGTTACCGATGTGAGCGCGGGCCCAGGACCAGAGGTGTGTCTGAAACACATCCTGTGATGATGAATACTTTGGAAGTGCCGGTTACTGAGATGGGTGGACAGAGGAGGATATCCGCTTCTGTGGATGATTCAGCACCAAACTCTGGACAGAAATCTGGTGGGACTCCTGGTACTCCTCCTTCCACCCCTCAGCAGCCCAGTGAGGTCTCCAAGGAGAGACAGATAAAGCAGTTTTCCAAGAAGCTGAAGAGCAAGCTGGCTAAAGAATTTTCGCCTGCAACACCACCTCCAACCCCTCACTATCAGCCTGAGCTGGGCCCAGGGCCAAAAGACGCCATCCCAGAGGTGGACAAGGCAGAGTTTATGCTCAAACTGATGAGGTCTCTGTCTGAGGAGGCTGATGGAAATGAGGAGGAAGAAGAGGAAGAAGCAGCAGCAGAAGAAGGTGGTGTTGCTGGCGCTAACAGATGTTTGGAGACAGGAGGGGGGCGACAGGCACACAACCCGATGTCTGCTCGCATGATGTCCAACAAGGAAGCTCTCCACTATGCTGAACGGTTGGCGTGTCACATAGTCTCCATGGCAACAGAGATGGACACCCTGGGTGGTGCAGAGGAGGAGGAGGGAGAGGTGAACCAGGGCAGCGAGAAGAGGAGAGACAGTGTGGCTCAGTTTTCGGAGCAGACCCTAAACTCGTTGTGGGTGTATGCAGGGGAGGTGGCGGGAGAAGTGATCAGTGACGTGAAGAGGATGGTGAGCTCTGGGCAGCAGTGCCCGTATCACAGAGCTGTCAGAAGAAGAAGCTTGGGCAGATCTAGCTCTGAATGTTTGCATTACCACCATAGACACCACTCTCAACCCAGCACAGACCAGAACAGAGACTGGAGGTTAGGGAGGCTGGCTGAGCAGTGGTCCAGTGACGTAATAGCCTCGGCCTCCCAGTCTTCCACTTCTGCTTCAAGCACCATGTCTAGCTCCAGCTCTGGTCTGTCCTCTGAGTATCCCAGCTGTGAGAGCGTGACAGATGAGTATGCCGGCTACCTCATTAGGGTACTGAAAAAAGAAGGGGGCAGTAGGGAGTTGGTCCTGGACCAGTATGCAACCCGTTTAGCTTACCGTTCTATAAAACTCGGCTTGGCTCACGCCAGTCGCAAGATAAAGCAGAGATCCTCCAGTGCACGTCTTCACTCCTCTAAGTCTCTGCCAGATGAATGGAAAGCTACTGGTAGTGAAGCTTCATCAGCCAAGGATAGCATGGAGATGGATGGAAATGCACAGTGTTGTTGCAGGGACTCTGAAAGGCAGAGTAAGAGGGAGTACATGGATCTAGTCCACTTTGCGGAATCTTTAGCTTACAACATCACCTGTGATGTCACACGCAAGCTACATCTCTCCTCTGTACGGCTGCCTAAGTCTCTCACTGACTCCTGTCTTTATAAAAAATCCAAATTGGAAGACATGGCAGAGAATCTCATCAGGAACTCCTTCTCCTGCCCCCTGTTGTCCAAGGAGAGTAAAAGCAAACACTACCACAGCACAGGGAGCCTGTATGACAGAGGCTACAGTAGCAAGGTGATGCAGGTCATTGAGCATTATGCCCGGAAAATAGTGGATGACACGCTGAAGATGAGCCTAGCTTCGGTTGGACATTCATCCCGGGAGCACCAAGGCCATGACAGACACACTCACACACAGAGGTTGTCTGAGGGCCCAGCTCTGGTCCGGGCAATGGGGGAGAGGGCGTGCCGTTACTGTCAGGTCCAGGAGTGTCCGCACTGCACCAAACACAGCAGGCACCACTACCAACCTGTGTTACAGAGGAGGAAAAGGGGGGGAGACTGTCAAGCAAGAGCACTCTCTAGTCTGGAGATTCCCAAAATCCATATCGATCTGGACCACAGGGTGGCATTTGCAGAGGAGATGGTATCCATGGCAATGGAGACAGCTAAGCGCGAGTTGAGTAACACCAGCCTTAATGCCGACAGCGGGATCGGCCACGATGGCACCAGCTACGCCGAGAGCCTGACTGCTGAGATCATGACGTCAGCCCTGTCCAACATATGCCAGGGTGCCCATACCAGGTACACACATCCCAGTTCATGTCAAGAAGACACATACACATACACACACATTCATTCATTGGCTGGGGCCATAAATGTTTTACTTCTTGCCCTGTTTTACTGCACTGACTTATCTGTTCTCTTGAATTTCTAAATAAGAATATTTGCATTCATTTTTAGGCTTTTTCTTTGTTTTTCTTTCTGTGTTTAGTGCTTCCGGTAGGGAAACCACTGAGTCCACTGTGTCCCAGCAGCTGAGTGTTGGAGATGACAGCCTGGGCAGCTGGTCCAACCTGAGCTTTGAAGATGAGCACCCAGATGATAACAGCAGCTTCCTTCACCTCAGTGACAGGTAAAAACACCTTTTTATATCCATTACCTGTAGAGAACAGTGCTTTTATCTCCCTCAATGTTAGTATTTTGCTGCTGAAATGAATAATAAATTCACATAGATATTTAATCTTACTGGTGCTTAAAGACATATTAGTGTGGGTCTGAGAACAGTTGCATTTGTCTCAGATGGACCGGTTCTTATACAGCGCTTTTTCTAAAGTCTTTAAACACTCAAAGCATTTAAAACATCTTATTTAGACTTTTTTTGGACCAAAAACTTCTGAGGAATCTTTGAGGGTAAAAAAGATTACCCACTTGGGCGCTCCCCTCGGGACTTTTTTGTGTGTGTTTGCATTTACACCCACAGTAGAATGGCTAATGTCACATAAGAACCAGCTGGTGGTGGCTTCGCAACTACAGCAACCACAACAAGTTTCAGAACAATATAATTGCTTGTGGGTTGGTTTCATTAACTTAGTTGTAAAGCAGGCGTGCAGATTTTGACTGTGCGGTTGAAATCACCCAGTTTGTGCTGTTTTAGGTCACATTACCAGTAACTATCTTTGCATGCTGTTACACATTCAGTGTGTAACAGCACAGAAGCCTCTGCAGCTCTCAGTAACACTGATGACTGCAATAGCACCATATGATCCTTAGATTTTTTTTTTTTTCTATGATAACTGGTGATATTTCACCAAATAATTCAATTACGTTTATAATTACTTACAATTTATTGTATCGTAATTTACAATTGCAATACAATTACTTGGTGTCAGTGGTTTCTTTTTTCACAGGAAGAGATCGTCAGCAGAACCGAGCAAGAAAAGAGAAACAGAAAGGATGAGGATAGAGACCAAACTATAGTAGAGAGTAGACAAAAGTTAATTACATGCAGTAGTCCTTTATAAACATATAGGGTATGCGCATAGCATTATGGGAAGTTGCCTTGAAACCTGAACCTATAGCAGCATAACTAAGGAATGGTTCAGGGTCACTTGATTTTATTAAAAAGCAACATTTTAAGTCTAATTTTGAAAGCTGAGGGTGTCTGTCCCCAGATAATGTACACTTCTGTCACTCAAAGGCTCCCTTTTTTGCCGGAGGGTACCTACTGTAAGGTAGGTGCTATGAAACACTAAGAACTTTGATTGTGCCCTGGTTCTTGCAGTGCAGATACACCAAAAACAGGACCTCCCCTAAGAGTTTCTCTGGTACAAAAGTGCGTAATGTGATCTGGCCCAGGAGCACTAAGGGGGAAATGAATTTACAGATATGTTAGGAGCTGTTTGGGGCAGATTTTGAAGTAGGAGTTTGGAAAATGCTGCTGTGAACTTTGTACAGTTTTTATTCTCTTGGTCCTTCCCAGATGGGATGCAGAAAAATCAGGATCTGCAGACATTGTTTGAATGTAATTGGTTTAAATTCAGGACTTAAAGATTGAGGTTATCACTTTGGTCTTGCTTTTTTATTGTTAGTGTTGGACCCATTTTAGACGGAGTCTTCTGTGGTTGAGTCTAGATGTGAGGTTTTCCAAGGCCACAGTGAAGATTTTTTGAACATATGATTTCACTGCAGTTTTCTCTGATTTGTGCACATGTTGCAGAACAATGACCTCTGTTTGTGTGTGTGACTTTAAAAAAGAGGGAGGGTGTGAGTGAACAAGCATCGGCCCTTCCAGGGACCGGGTATGATAAAGACTCTGGAAATTAGCTTGTTGATAGTTTCGGCAAGGGTTGATATCTCTATGGAAGCAAACCTGGCAACACTGAGATTCTTCCCAACGTTCTAAAAGAGCACAATGTGTTAGCATTAAGTTATTATGGCCATCGGGGCAAAGTTAATGTATCATAATATTTTCTAAAGGTGTGTCTTTAAGTGCTCTCCCCAAGTGCTGTTTCTACAGGAACAAAGTCCAGCATGTGTAATTCATGACTCTCTTCAAAAGCCTCCTGCAACTATTTCCACTCAGCACATGAAATAACGGGGGGGGGGAAAAAAAAAAAGAAAACAAACCTTTGAGCTCACTGAGACAGATCAGGCTGACTGACTAGATGAAGCACACCTCAGTGTGTCATACAGACCACAGGGAGAAAGCTGCAGCTGAGGTAATGCAGATTAATAGAGGTATTTTTAGATATCAGAAATGTCTCTCCCTTTTAGCGAGGATTTGGCGGACCACGGTCTACAGGTTCTAGCTTGCAACACTAATCATTGACTAATTATAGCAAGTGTGCGTGTTGTTGCGCTGCCATTGCCAGCTGGTTGTCCCGCTGGAAGCCACATGATTAACGAGATTATGCGAGAACAAAAATGTAATGATCTCACATCTTAGGCCTTTAGCAACAAATTGCCTCAATCAACATTAAAGGTGATTTAGGGGGATGTACAGTGGAAAAAAACCTGCATCATTTGGAGAATCCTCCTCTGTTTTTCAACCTCACCTGACATTTAAAGGATTATTCCAAATGCCAGAAATGGTCATCCACCTCCTTGTTGTTTATTGACGGTACATGATACTAAGCTCTTGTAGCAAATGCGATGAAACTGCTCATTACATCCTGATCTTTTGTTGCATTTTGCTAGCTCTCATGTGTTAGCCACGCAGTGTGTCATTGTTACAGTGATGTCTTACCTGCCTTCTCTGTCCAGCAGCAATGGGAATAGCAGTAGCTGGAGCAGTCTGGGCCTGGAGGGGGAGGCGTGTGAGGAGCACTTGTCCTTCTCCCCCTCTGACAGGTTGGTTGGCACCCAGTTGACATG
>VUQJ01018357.1:8235-23297 GCA_015108635.1 Andinoacara biseriatus | reverse complement strand
TTCTGTCCTTTTTTTTTTTTTCCCCCCCCCCCCCGCTGTGTGCTTCACATTTTGTCTGAGCCATGTCCATGTTTATGATTCCAGTTTATGTCTTAGTTCATGTTTAAGCCAAGACTGCTATTAAAGCATTAATTAATTTAAGATCCTTGCCTTGTGAGTCCTGCATTGGGGTCCTGCCTTGCCAGCCACAGCAGCAACCTGACATAATGTTGTTATCCTGCTTACGCAAAACTATCCTTTTACATTCTATCTGCCCTTCTATCAATTGCATAGTTCTGACAGTAACTGTTGTTCCTGTCCAGAATTGAATTTAAAAATCCTTCTTTTTACATACAATACAAGGCCTTGAATAATAAGGCCCCATCTTCTCTTAAAGACCTCATATTACCATCCCATCCCAGTAGAGCACATTGCTCTCAGATTGCTAGCTTACGTGTGGTTCCTAGGATACTTAAGAGTAAAATGGGAGGCAGAGACTTAAGTTTTCAAGCCCCTCTTCTGTGGAACCAGCTCACAGTTTGGATTCAGGAGACGGACATCCTCTCCATTTTTTAAATTATACTTAAAACTTTTGTTTTTGATCCAGCTTATACTTAGTCTTAGTTTAAACACCAAGCAATTTCAAATATACTTGCTTGAGCTTTGTTTTTCTAAGAAGACAGTTCTTATAGTTATGCTAGAATTAATTAATTTTGCATGAACACTGTTAACAGCACCTTTTGTTCAGGTGCTAATCAATACTTCAGGACTGATGACTCAGATACAAGTATCAATTTGATGCCAGTCTTTGGTATACTATCACAAAATATTTTGTAAGTAATTTCACCCCATGTAGTGTAGGCTTAGGCCCTTACCATTCTCCATTTCATGTAACACCTTAAAAAAACAAACAAAAATGTGCAAAATATTTCTGAAGCAGCATGCTTCATTGAGATTATTGTTGTCTGTGTATTCATCAACACCAACCACTCTTTTATTCACCTGGAGTATTTTGGTTTGCTCTCAAAACTGTTAAAATGTCATAATAACAGAAATCATGAGGCTTTGGCTTGCCTGTAGTATCAAACAGCTAGTAATATCTTGGTAATGCTAAACCTTATCAGCACCTCTGACAAGCCCCAGAGGAGGCAGATTAGTTTTGTCATATATATAACCCAGTTTCTCTGTGATTCTGAGACAGTCATTGGAACACTGCTGTTTCACTGTGGAAATAATGAGGAATGGTGTTGACTGATTATTTTTCACTCGTGTGTATTCTAGCATACACACATGTAAATAAATCACCATAAACCAGCCTTATGGTTGGGTGTTCAATCAATCCAAGTTACTTTAAGAGTTAATTTATTGGCCTTGGTGACAATTCAGTATTTTTGGCAAAAAACAACTACTTGCAATATACAGGTTCTCACTACCAGTTTGATTGTTTAAGATCCCAAAATGGATCAAAAGCACTGAACAGTGAAATTACTGGAGAAGTGCCAATGCACAAATGTTCATGTAATCCAAATTGCTGGATATTGCTGTAAACTGAATGAATACTGACACTAATTAAATGGAATAAGCACATAACAGAACAACAAAACCATTTAATTTGTATTCAAAAAGCGCCATCTGCTTTAGAAACACAGGGATGCATTTCTAGACCCATGTTGTTATTTGAGGATGTGTTTTCTTTCTGCTACTTCTACAAATAACTATCCACCATGAACAAAGTGATGTTACAAATAGCTACAAGGGCTTCTTCCTTGCATCAACATTAAACAGAACAGAAAGAAATCCATCATAGAGGAAGGCACAGGCAGGCTGGCACAAAACATTGGGTTTTGAGAAAGGGCTAACTCCCTTTTTTTTCCTAAAACCTTGTGTCATACTGCTTGCTTTGTCCATATGTACACCGCACGACCCTCACCTAAATGCAACCTGCTCAAACAATACAGAGAAATCGCAGGATAGTGAAAAACAAATCTCTCTGCAAAGCAATATTCCAAGGGATGAAATGTCATTTAAATAGTGCTCAATTTAACACGTACCAAAGTAACACACACAAAGTTAAAGTTACAAATCAAACAAATATGTTAATACTTGTGTTACATGCTGTAACACAATAGGAAGGCATTAAAAAATTAATTAATTTTTAAAAACTCATATTTCTACCAAATCTCTGTCACATCAGGAACAACATTTTTCTGTGAAGTCTTCTAAGGCTTGTGCTGTCGGTATTCGTTACGGTGTGGGCCTTTAGTCTACAATTTATCAATATTAACAGGTAATTATGCAACTGTGACAATTCATATCAAACCATGTTGCAAAGTAATGCAAAAGTAATGTAATGAGTAGTGTAAGAAATTACTTCCCTTAAAAAGTAATGATGTATAATACGTTATCTTTTGGGGGGGTTCCGTAACAATCTCAAATCGGCATTTAAAAACAATATGTTATTTAGAAAAAAGTGCTTTAATTTCTGGTAGACAGTTACAGTAGATACAAGAAATCAACTTGTCTAGTGAAACTATTAACAGTGTGACACAAATGAAGCTATTCACCTTTAGAATAAAATAGAATGCTTTTATTGTCCATTATACGGGATGTATTATGAAATTTAAAAGGAAAAGTTGTGCCGTAACATTGCAGCCAACACGTTTCAATAGTTTGAAGTCTGCAACTTTCATGCAAACTATGGGCGCCTACACCAATCTGATAGCAAAGGAAATCCACAAGGAGTTTCAACTACCGACAGCCAGCAACCTCCAGCAACCATTCACCAACCATTCAGGGAATATACATTTTTACCCTATGATTCTTGCTTAAAACTGGAGGATGTCGGGGGTCGTCCAACAGTTTCTAGGCCTGTGTGACTGTGTTATAGTCTACGGGGCAAACAATGTGGTGTAGAGACAGGTGGATCAAAAATACAGGACACGAGGCAAGCTGGCAGAGTAGACGAAAAAACAGACCTTTATTTACAGCTAGAACAGCTCAATTAACTAGGAAGAAGGAGGTCTCTTTCAGAACCCACACTGGGTGAAATACAAACCAAGAGTACTGAAGCCTGGGATTTCATGGACATGGACAGGTATGGACACCACCACAATCCCGAGACTCTGACACAGGACACAGAGAGACACCACGGAACTCACATCATTTAACTAAGGAACATGGGGAAGGATAATCACTAACAAGGGATAATGTACAGTAAACTTAAACCAACCAGCACCCTGATAATTAAACAAAGGCTTCAGGATCCACCAAAAAACAACTAGAATTACTAAGAATCAAAAAAATAAATAAAAACAGAATCAGAAAGTCCATCACAGGGGGACAGACCCAGGAACGCAACAGACTGAGGTCTTACATAGAGTCAATTAGTCAATTAGCTTATTTCATTTGACTAAAAAAATCTGTATCTGTAACTATTTCGAAATTCAGTGTTATTGTTATCAAAAAAGGTCTCAAATTTATTTTACATATGCTGCTTTTGCTGGTCTTACATTATATGAAACTGAAAATTTTTTATTACTCGACTATTGGTCCAACAAAACAAAATATCTGAAGATCAGATATTGACATTATTTTTTATATTATTGCTTCGTTTTATAGACAAAATAATTAATCAGAAAAACAACCTAAAGATGAATGGATTAATAAATAATTAAAATAAACAGTGACTGCAGAATAGTTCTTTCATCCAAGTCTTGCCAGAAAAAAAGTATTACTTATACATTGACGAGCTATGACAAAGGAATAGACGATTTAGAAGACCCGCGTGTCAACCCTAGGGAAGTGTCAATTATAATGTGGTGGGCTTGGAATTCCAGAAAGCCCCCCAGCCTTTGGACTAAATCAGAAGTAATATAGGTCACTGTTGGTGCATCCTAATTTAGACATCTCTGCAGGGGCAGATTACCTAGCACCACACTTTACCACAATGGCAAGACAAATTCCTTCAAGTTAGACCTAAAAATACAAGTGGCTTCATCATCTGGAGGAGGTCAAACCATCTGTGTAGTATGCGCCAGAGAGAGAGAAAATGACAACATTATAAAGGTAATTTCGACAGATTAAATCTTCTTTTTATTTTCAATGTACATTTTATTTTGAAAGTGTATTATTACCTACGCCAGGGAGGTTATGTTTTTGGTAGTCCTTGTGTGTGTGTGCGTACATTCGTGCATGTCATTCTGTCTATAAACGCAACAGCTCAAAAGGTTTTGAATGAATTCTGATAAAACTTTGTAAGGGTGTAGAGCGGCATCAAATCCATTTGGCTTACATCCACCAAAGTCCTCAACTTAAACGTTGAATAGGTCAAAAACTGACAAAAAAAACCTTATAATTATTATTTTTTAATACAAAGTGTGGTGTGTATTGTCAACATGTAGAAAATACAGTATAAAGATTTAAATATTGCACATCTGACCCCTGACCTCTCCTTGTCAGTATGTATGGGTTTGTGTGTTTGCCTACGTATCTCTCTCCGGAGGTGGGGCTCTGTGGGAGGCTCCAGCCCACTGATTGCTCACCTGACAAGCATCCCTAATTACCCACCTGTTTGCCATTGGCTTGATAAGATGCTCCACTGTAAACTGATGTTTCCACTCAGTCATCGCCAGACTGTTGCACTGCTCGCGGTAAACCAGCTCAGATAACCTTATGTTCGTATGCAATCAGCTACTGATTCCAAACTCACTCGTGTTTCCTTCCTCCAGACCCTCGTCTGTGGAGCTGTGGTGAGAAAAACTGGAGAGAGTGAGGAAAGAGAGCAGACCCCACAAGAATTGCCCACTATTTTGTCACAAAAACTCACCCAAGAGACTTTTAAATAAAATTTCCCTTAAAATTATCACTGTGCTTTGCGTGTGTGACCAGGAGAAGCTTAACAGAATGGTCTGGTCAAATATGGACGCAGCAGAGTTACAGGGGTCGTCATCGTCACAAAACTGGATTTAATGTAGACCGATTGTACCACATATTTTGTACACTGCCTCCATTGATAGCAGACACTCTCTGCAGGCAGACGGACAGCCTGCGACTACCCACTGACTCCCTTTGCACTACCCCTGCTGAAGCATAATTTCAGCTTAAAATTGCCCCAGATGTGTCATCAGTGTCTGTGTGTGCGAGGACTTGTACGCTAAGTATAAAACAAAAGTGCTTATGAATGTGTACGTAAATAGCTGAATGTGGTTTACATAGTGTGGTCTAAAAAGGCTAAAAAAAAAAAAAAGTCTATATAAATGCATTCCATTTTCTTACAGTCCCAGATGAGCTATAACTCACTTATAAGGACACCAGATGTGAACAAAATCATGAAGATAGTGGCCAAAACAGTGCTATTTTAAAACATTATTAAAATGTTTTGATCTAAGTTTAAAAGCTTTTTCATTAAATCTTAGCTCTGAAATGCCAGACAGCAATTATTTCCACACAAAATAGTACCATGAACCAATTAATGGAAAACTGCAGCGGTAATTGTTATTGCAGACTCAAAAATGTAAACTTGAGTGCTTGTTTATGTTTATATGCATCTATGAGAGTAAAGTATTAAAGTGTATGAGAAATCTTTTAAATTTTCCCACAAACAGCAAGTAAGGTGACTTTCAGAATACTTGGCAACCTCCCATAATTGCAAGCTTTTATTATGATGAAGCAAAGCTACCTCTATAAAGAGGCTCTTCAGGAAAGAAAGACCCAATGAGGGATGTGTCCTCTGTGTTGGGTGGGAACTGTTTGTTCAAACTGCCATCATGCTGCATTGTTGAGGACACATTGTGGTCATTTATTTGAAACTTGCGACAGTGTCCATTCAATTAGATGGAATGCCTAATATCTTGGGGAAATGGGAACTGGAACAAAATTTCACATCATAATCCCGGGCCAGTACTTACCTTCTGAATTCTCAGGAGAGTCATTGTCATTATGTAGGGTAGCAATTGTCTAAGGTTCTGTTGAAGTCATTTTCTAAGGAATAATGTCAGGGGCACCTGAAATAATAATCAGATCCAGTAACTTATTGTATTTGCTAGGTAGTCCTAAATAACATAATCACAGTTTTTACTCCTTTCGTCAAGGCAGGGCAGTGTGGCAGGTAGAGTAAGGACCCAAAATTCAGAACTCGGCAGATAAACCTTTAGTGGCTTTATTCCAGATTTCACAATCAATTGAGGAATCCAAAATTTCAAACATTAAAAAAAAGAAAAGAAAACCAAAATAGAATCCCAAATTCTAATATATAAAGCAAAAAAATTTTAAATTCCAAAATGGCACAAAAACCCAAGGCCATGACGATGACTTCACTTTAACTTTGAGAATTGTTTCCACTTTCCTGCATGGCATATTAAAATCAGAACGACATTCAGTCATACACAAAAATAAATCTGTCCAGTTGAGGGAGACCACCGACATCAAGCCGACACATCTCCTTGAAATGACAAGTAGGCACATGACACATCAAAGTAGTGCAGCAGGTGAGCCAAATCATTAGATTAGGCAGATTTATGGCTTCATGAAACTTGTTATTACCCATGGCGCGCTTCACTGATGTTTAGCTTGATGTCTTTATGAGGGGGCCGTTGTTCACCTTGCTCTGACAGGCACAATGTGATGATTAGAATACTAGAGATTCAATTTGAGTCACTTTCTCAAGTCAGGCAAGCAGAGGTTTATTTTGGTATTTAAAAACACATTTGGTTAAGATGAAATCCAATATGAATAAATATTTTCTTACTCAGTAATCACATTTTATTTCGCATCAATGAAGTTTTGCTTATGTCACAAGATTTCTAAATATCAATTAAGAATCCCATGCTAATTTGTTATTATTCAATTTAATTCAAGTCACCTTTAGGCACTTTATACTGTATTAAAACCAATTTAAAACCAATTTAAAATAAAAATATGCACAAGCACTTTGCAACAAAGGGAAGTAAAAAGTAAGTAAGTAAAAGTAAGTAAAATTTTATTTGTGTAGCACCTTTTAAGTTAAACATCACAAAGCATTTCACAACAAACTGCCAGAACAAACAAAGTTAACCAAACGCAAGTCTTAAAAGAGTTTTTAACTGTTTTTTTCATCCTTTCTTTTCTTCAAAGAGACCACCGAGTCCACAGATCTCAAGCTCATAGGGAGAGAGTTCCAGAGTCTCGGGACCGCTGTTGCAAAAGCGCCGTCTCCTTTAGTTTCCAGCCTCATATGATGCACAACCAGCAGGCCCTGATCTCATGACCTCGGGGACCTGCTGAAACTAGGCTGCTTTAACTTTGAATATCGCACATTTAATAAGATTTCAAACCAGTATACAGATCTGAAGTCAAATAAAGAAACAATACTTTGCACAAATAATAATAAATATTGAGTCCCATATCATGAAGTTTGCTTTACAAGCCATTAAGAATTTTCTCAGCTTGCTACACCCTGCTAATGAATAACCAAGCAACAATAAGCTAAAATTTTTCATTCTACCTCCTGGCTGCTCATGCCATTCAGAATTTAAGTGTACTGTATGCTCTATTTAAAATATTTGTGACAGAGCAACTGAAGTCATTCTGTGGGTCTTGAACAACAATCCACTGACAAAAATAATAATAATCCTCAGAACGCGCAATGCATTTGTTAACTGCTGCTAAGATCAGTTAGTTTGTGTTATTGTGTAACTTTAATTGGAGCTGGCTTTAGAATAGTAACCAATGTGTTCTGCCAGGGATTTTTTTCTGCTTTTGTTTTTTAAGAATTTAGAGGCTTTCATGAATGTAACATAACAGCCATTAGTAATACAGTTACTGACTGTAAAAATAATGGAGTGAAAGTACTTTAAAATAACCTGAAATTGACCCTTTCATGTACTGTATTCAGTCACCTGAAGAATGGAAGACCCAGTGGATTTATTTTGATGGCCATCAACCCAGCACAATAGGGGAATCCTCTTAGCATGTAGGGAAAGACATCTCAAATTATTAGTAGTCTTAACTGTAAGCACCTGGGACAGAGCCCCGTGCAAAAAGAAATGCTCACCTCATCAAGGACAAACGTGAATTTTGGGCACTTTTATGATTGGGTGCGGGCTGTTGAGTGTTTGTGTCTCTTTTTATGTTTTAACGCCATTTAAAATTACAGTAGCTGGCTTTTTGTGTGAGCCCTTTCACCGTGAGGGAAATAATTATTTGATGCCTTGCTGAAGGTTTGCTCACTTCTAAAGAAATGAACTGTCTAATTTTTATGGTAGTTTCATTGTAAGCAAGAGAGACAGAATATCAACCAAAAATCCAGAAAGAAATTACAGAAAAGTTACAAATTGATTTGTGAACTAAATATTTGATCCCCAAGCAAAACATGACTGGTGGAGAAATCCTTGTTGGCAAGCACAGCAGTAAGATGTTTCTTGTAGTTGGTCACCAGGTTTGCACACATCTCAGGAGGGATCTTGGCCCACTCCTCTTTACAGAAACTCTTTAAATCCTTTAGATTTCTTGGCTGCCGTGTGACATCTTCTATAGGACTGAGATCTGGAGACTGGCTAGGCCACTCCATGACCTTTACGCTTCTTCTTTGGTTACTCCTTTGTTGCCTTGGCAGTATGTTATGGGTCACTGTCATGCTTGAAGACCCATCCATGACCCATCCTCAGTGTTCTGGCTGAGGGAAGGAGGGTCTCATCCAAGATTTTATGAAGTCGTCCTGTACCCTTAGCAGAAAAATAGCCTGAAAGCATAATGTTTCCACCTCTGTGCTTGACTGTGGGGATGGTGATCTTCAGGTCACACTCAGCATTTCTCTTCCCCCAAACACAGCCAAAGAGCTCAATTTTGGTTCCATTTGAACACGCACTTTTCCCCAAGCCTTCTCTTGATGTTCTCGATGTTCACTAGCAACTTAAGACAGGTCTGTAAATGTGCCTTCTTGAGCAGAGGGACTTTGCCAATCACGTTCTTGGTGACTGCAGTACCAACTGCCTTCAGATCATTAACAATCCACCACTTTTCTCGTCTCATCTTCACCCAAAAGGCACGATTGTGCATGGAGCATGACTGAGGGTGATTGATGGTGACTTTCTTCCATTTCTGAGAAATTGGACCAACAGCGGTCACTTTCTCTCCAAGCTTCCTGCTGATGGTCTTGTAGCCCAGTCCAGCCTTGTGCAGGTCTACAACCCTGTTCTGGATTTTTGGTTGATATTCTATCTCTCTCCTTTAAAATGAAACTACCCCTAAAAAAGAGATACTGATACATTTATTTGGGAGTGAGCTAACTTTAAAATCATCAAATAATTATTTCACTCACTGTATCTTCCTGTCTGCCTAGTGTGATGGATCCTTGTTAGATACAAAGAATAACCTCTTTTATTAGTAAGAAGTGCTGCAGCGCATCAGTGCTTTGCCCTGATGCGATTCCTTTAATAACAAAGAAACACTTTATTCTTGCAGGATGACCACAAAATAGCTTTGGATGATTTGGGGAGACGATATGGAGTGGACCTCACACAGGTAATGTAATAGCTCCTGTAGAGATCTCTTGTTGCGCATGCTGGAGAGTAACATCCAAACTGAGACCAAGTATTACTTTAGTCAACCTAGACCCTTCCCAGTGCCACTAGCTCACAGCTTCACATTGAATCCATTGCACACACAAACACTTTGAGGCAAAAAAACAAAACAAAAAAATGCTGATAAAAGCACATCAAAAGTCTTTTTGGCTTTACCAGATCTGCTGCTTATTTTAAACATGCTGCTGCAGGTGGAGTGAATAAGATTTTATCTTTTTAAGATTAACATCGAAAAAACGGAATCCGTAGACCATGGGAAACAGAACAAGATGTAAAAATGTCAAACATTTGCCAAGCTCTAAAGAAAGTAAATTAGTCAGCTGTGCGGTTATCCGTTAAAATTAAATCATACTATTATAGATATTTGCACAGGATTTTTTAAACGAGACATTGACAGTACTGGGAAAAAATTAGGAAGAAAATGTACATGCAACAGAGCATCTTAGATGAGCACTTTTATTATACTTGTGGCGTTAAATAGGGCAGGCAGGGACATTTGATGTTCTGCAACTATAGCTGTAAAATTGCTTTTTAAGCCAAGGTGAAAACTGGGCCATTGTGTTGTAATAAGATTGCCTGTGACAGCAGAAAGACATTCATTCCTAAAAATTACTGTCCCCCAGGGCCTGACCAATGTCAGAGCGGGGGAGATTCTGGCCAAGGACGGTCCGAATACTTTGACTCCTCCCCCAACTGTACCCGAGTGGGTCAAATTCTGCCGTCAGCTCTTCGGTGGCTTCTCCATTCTGCTCTGGATTGGGGCCATCCTCTGTTTCCTGGCCTACAGCATCCAGGTGGCCACAGAGGAGGAGCCCGTCAATGACAATGTGAGAAACTGCTTGTAAAACTTGCACGCATGTGGACCTTACATATTATCACACACATTTATGCAAGAAAAGCAAAAGCAACTGCAGTTATTAAATACATTTTATATTTATACACACACAACTGCTCCCAGGAACCAACACAGAGACGGCATGCATGAAAGCCAAATAGAATAAAGAAGGAAAATGGAAAAGGAATACGGGGAAACTCAAATTCGAAAGCATAACATGACTCTAAAAATACTTTATCGAGACAGCAGGCTTCGGCCCTCGTACATATAGAACACCAGTCACACAGTGACACAGAATGCTCACCTCTTTCAGAGAATATGACGTAAAAGCAACTGCTGACACTGGCATTAGTCCTGGCAGTCGCACCAATAAATACCCAGACCAACCACTGAGCAAATGGTGCCAAGCACCATCCATGCTGCACATTATGGCTCTCACTCATTACGCAATCACCATTCTTCAGACTCCAGTCGACATTAAGCTCTTGCATAATATACAGTAACGTACAGTAGAAAGACACACACACACGTGCACATTAATCTCCCAGCGATTTAATCTCTCCATTTAGTGCTCAGCATGTACAGCTGGATGCTCTGGTGAGATACTTCAAAGCCCTGACAGCCTGCAGCTTTGGCTTCACTTTGAGCCTTTGCAAAGTGTACAGGCAGCTCTTATAGAAGAAAATCCACCTTAAATGTACTTCACATATGGTTGTTGTCAGATGAAAACTTAATGCCACATTACTTTGCAAGCTAATGCATTTTATTGACCCGAAGAATTGCGTTTAATTTGAGAAAATGCTTTAGCGGGCTTCTAAAAATGATGCTGTAATAGCTCAGTTTATTTTGTAGTTTTCACATTTGTGGAAGAGCTATTTTGAAACTTGTTGATTTAAACATCACCTGCCTTGACAGCTGTTGTTTCTATAATTCTGTGCAGCTGGTGAACAAGAATATATTTTTCTGAAGTGAGAAGTGGTAAAAGAGCTGAGCCGAAATCTGCAAAAACTCATGTGCAGACATAATCAGGACCTGCAAACTGAACAATGAATTGGAGAAAAATGTTCTAAACATTGACAAGTGATTTTCTGGGGCTACAGATGTGTTTCCTGGTTCAGAAGATTTTGCACAGCTTCAGTGTTTTTAAAAAAAAAAAGCCACTGAAGTGTAAAGCAGCAAAAACATTCTGTTGTTGCTGTCAAATAAAAGCTACACCTTCCAAAAAAGGAAACTTTTCAGGATTTTGTAATTTTTCTTTCCAGGAGTCCAAGACATACAGTGCACCAGCTGGCAGATGCTTTCATCGAAAGTGCCTGGCTGTCTTGTTTGCATCAGTGAAAGCTGAACAGCCTTTTTACAGCAGAACTGAAAATAGCCACCAAAAACGAAATGAAAACATGCCAGAGTGAATATTTTCTACTTTTATACAACCATAAGTTTAAAAAAGCCAGGCTGTAGGTCTCTTGGTGCCCTCACAGATTGGAGTTTCAGTTCTTGGTTTTCTGGGTTTGGGTGACAGATGCTCACTTGGACTGACAAGAGCTGAATCGTCCAAGATGACAAGAATAGTACTGAAGATTTCAGCTCTGGGATGGTTTCTTCCTTTTAAATCTCTCACTAAGACTGGGAGCTTCCCCAGATTTTTTCACTCTGAACTCTGTTCTTACACTGTACATTTAAGGCTTAACTGTTTTAAGACCACTTTCAAGCTGATAAATTCCCATTTGCTACGCTTAAGCGTGCCTTACACGAACCAAACGAAGTTAATAAAGACCCTGTCTCCCCCAACATGGCTTTCTTCCCATTTCAGTTGTATCTGGGTGTGGTGCTGGCAGCTGTGGTGATCATCACTGGCTGTTTCTCTTACTTCCAAGAAGCCAAAAGCTCTCGAATCATGGACTCCTTCAAGAAAATGGTGCCACAGGTAAGTTGATGCATTTGGTGTTTGTGTAGTCTCAGAGCTTTCTGAATCAATAAGCCGTCCCTCAAGTAGGGCTTACACACTCACTTGAGTGGAAACCTAATAAGCTTGCACAAAGGAAGAATAAATGTTTGAGCCAACTTTGGATTGTGAGTGTGTTTGCATAAAAACTCCCCTCGCGTTATCCACCTCTAGCACTTCGATTGCCTAATTCTTTAATCTATTTAGACTCTTTTCACTCTCTTCCCGTGCCTCTTTTCCCTACCTGTCTTTTCCCTCTCTTCTCCCTTCTCTATATCTTTCACATACCTCTATACCCCCTGGCTCCTCTTCTTTTTATATCTCTCCTCTCTGCTCATCTGACTAAATCCTCTCTCTGTTCCCAAACACTCTCTCTTCCTCACACTCCCTCTCCCTTCTCTTCTTTTTTTTTCTCCATGCCAGCAAGCGATGGTGATTCGGGAGGGGGAGAAGATGCAGATCAATGCAGACCTTGTGGTGCTGGGAGATCTGGTGGAGATCAAGGGGGGAGACCGCGTCCCAGCTGACCTTCGTGTGATCTCTTCCAGCGGATGCAAGGTAGGGGAGGGGTGCTGGGCCCAGCCCTGGGGAACCTGGAAGTCCCAGTAAGATTATAGTAGCTCAGCTGACTTTGGTCTTGCTACTGGGTTTTTATTTTCTGTCTCATTTTCTCCCAACACATTGTTTATCATAAAGAGCATCTTAGCATGCTATCATTTGCAGGTAAACACAGCACAGGTGATGCTGATGGGAATGCTGTCAGTGTTCCAGGTATCTGGATATAAACCCAATCACTGGTTATAAATTTGGCCTTATGAAAAGCTAAGAGAACAGCATTTTTTTTTTATATAAACCATGAGCCAGTTATCAGTCAGTCCTTGAAATGTTGAGATATTTTAGTCTGGATCAAAGTGATGCACCAACTCACAGCCACACTACAATAATCACAATTTCGCTAACATTAAAAAGAAATGTTGAATGTTTGTTTTTTTTTCTTTTTTTTTCTTTTTGGGGAAAAAAACCCATCTTCTTATTAAAGCCTTTCCCCCCTGCCAACAAGCTATGTGTAACTTTACATGCAAAACTATTGTTGTTGTTACCCATGACTGTATTTACATCACCCACAATATGCTTTAATTTTGTGCAACATGAATTTTGGCTTGCTTCCAAGCCGCCACATAATCACATTCAAACATGATGTTTGAGCGGCTAGTTGTCTGCTTCTGATTTGCAGTTTAATGAAAAACTGAGTCAGATTGTTCCTGCAGAATTCACCTCATACTGATGAGCTAGGGGAAGGGCGTTTAGTATACATATTTTGTGTGAAAGATTAATCTAGTTTTGATTAAATTTTCTTCTTCTTTTTTTTTTTTTACATTCAGAATAGGGTCTCTGAGCTGCTTTGGAGATTTCTAAATATTTTCTGCATACATATGATCTATAGGTTCATCAGATTCTGACACAGGTCTTAAAGGGAGATAAAGGAACCCATTTAGGTAACTGAAATCTTATACACTCACTGGTCACTTTATTAGGTACACCTTGCTACTACCAGGTCAGACCTCCTTTTGCTTTCACTGCTGCCCTAATTCTTCATGGCACAGATTCAACAAGGTGCTGAAAGAAAGTTTTTGGTCCTTTGCTATCTATATAGTATTGTATAATGCTATCTATTGACATGGTAGCATGATGCAGTTATAAAAGCGCTCTTCTGCATACCTTGGTTGTAGTTAATGATTATTTTACTTTTACTATTGTGTAGCCATTCTCCTCTTACCTCTGAGGCATTTTCATCCAGACAGCTTCTGTTCACTGGATATTTTCTCTTTTTGGGACCATTCTCTGTAAACCCTAGAGATGGTTCTGTGGGGAAATCCCAGCAGATCAGCAGTTTCTGAAATTCTCAGATCAGCCTGTCTGGAACAAACAGCCATGCCACATTCAGTCACCTAAATCCCCTTTCTTTTCCATTCTGATGCTTGGATTGAACTTTACTATATCTACATGCCTAAATACACTGAATTCCTGGCAAGCTATTGGCTGATTAGATATTTGCATTAATGGGTAGTTGAACAGGTGTACCTAATGAAGTGACTGGTGAATGTATGTTACATGTATTTTATAACAGACTGCTATCCTGGAGTTTCACTCACCTTTCTCCCTCACAGTAGTATTGTGTCATTTTCCCCAGTCAATAAATGACCAAGTCTATCTTACTTTTACTTAATTGGGTTTTTATTTATCGCCTTTTTATGACTTGTGAGAATCAGATCATGTTTTTGGTCCTGTTCATGTGGAAAATCTCAGAGCGTTTTTCGGCAGCTGTACTTGCTGTTCCTGAACAGGGTGAAAGTTTGCCTCAGTGCTTCAAATTTCGACACTGTGTTGCAGCGAGCACCTAGATCAGAACACACTTTTGACAAGACAAGAGTGCTCTACTACTTGTTGTTATAAAGTCCTGCTTTTTTCATTTCCACTCTGTCAGTTTCACCTCTTCAGTCTCTCAGTCTCTCTGATAACACCGTGCTCACAGCCTTTTTCTCCCTCTCCCCGTGAAGGTGGACAACTCCTCTCTGACGGGAGAATCGGAGCCTCAGACGCGCTCCCCAGAGTTCACGCACGAGAATCCTCTGGAGACCCGCAACATCTGTTTCTTTTCCACCAACTGTGTCGAGGGTCGGTAGGGCACATCTGGCCAAGATTGTCTCTTATTGCCTCTAAATGTCTTTTTTTTTTTTTTTTTTTTAAT
>VUQJ01018356.1:14954-28070 GCA_015108635.1 Andinoacara biseriatus | reverse complement strand
ATTACTGAACTAAGTCTGTCTATAAAAACAAAAAACAAAAAAAAAAACGGCCCGCTTCTTATTTGAGTAACAAAAAACAAACAAACTGTGAATTTAATCTTCTGGTGCCTACTGAAATGTGCTTTTTAAAATGTAAACTAAATGAATGAGCTTCAGTGCTATCACACAACTGGTAAATGGTATAAAATAGTCTGGAAATTGCTCCAAAAAAAAAAAAAAGTTTTAAATCTGCTGAATCCACCGAGTTGCTGTTTGGCACATATCAGTATGAGAATTATATTTAATATGCAGCTGTTCTGCTCCAGCCCCACCCTTGAACAGTGAAACTGTGCTCGTTTTCAAATACTGCACCACTACCTGCTCAGGTAGAGTTTACAGATGTCCCCTAAACGCATCCCATTGTCGGCATCCACGAGCACCTACTGACTGTGCGCGCACACTCACCAACAGACATAGAGATTGTGTCTGTTCAATTTTTGCTTCTGCAGAACAGACAGATCGTATGTTGCAGCCTTCTCAAGAAGCACTTGTCCAAACAACATGAGTGACTGAAGTTATTTATAACAGGAAACCAAAGATAAAATAAATAAATAAATAAATAAATAAAAATAGGCTGAATAAAAGCATAAACCGGTATAGTGTGTCCTTTATCCAGCTATTTCTGTGAGAATCTGAGTTCTAATAACATAGTCATTAAAAAAAAGTAATAGGGATAGAAATTTGACGTTAATAATTGCCACAAATACAAACATGCTTACAGTGTGTATGTGTGTGTGTGTGTGTGTAAGTGCTGAAAGTTGGTTTTGTAGGGTTTCTCTCGTCTCTAATGACTGCCTAAATGGGTGTGGTTTTACTGTGCCTTTCAAGTCTGGTTTTTCCTCGTCTTCAACAGCTCCTGTAGATTAATTGTCTGTCACTACCACCAATTTTCTGCTGCTGCAGGCAAGACTTGAAGAAGTCTGGATTAACAACAAAGCGTGACACGATCTGTCATAATAAGGTTTCATATGTTTTATTTACATTTCGTACAGTATGTATCTAAGCACCCCCACGAGTCTCTTTCAAGACTTCACATAACAGCAAAGACTTTGTGATATTTTAATCCATCTCCGACTTGAACTGTGAAATGGGAGTCTTTTAATAACTCAGTAACCATAACTAGGCTACTACATGAGATTTATCTGCTTTATTTTCAGAGCCAACTCTAAATAGAAACCCAAGCTCAAGTGTTTAGCATTGCCAACCTTGATCTGATGTCCAAGGAGCTATAGCAGGTTACGGCTTAGAACTGTCTACTTAATCCTGTGCCTGGAGGTTATAAGCGGCCGATGAAGACACGTTTTGACAGATTTTCCTGCAGTTTCGGTGGATAAAGGGGCGTTTACCAAGTGTCAAACCAACGGCGTTAAGGCGTCACAGACCAACAGGAGGAGATGGGAAGACACCGCCTTAAACTAAAAGCAAAAAAAGCTTGATGTGGAAAAACGTAAACAGAATAATATGAGAAGAACGAAAACTAATGCATTTTTTTAATTTGTTTTTTTTTAGATTTTTATGTTTTGAATATACGTATTTTCATCTAACGCTCATAAAGACGTTTGCCACGGAAAGGGCTTTTATTTTTGAGATGTAAGGGAAGTGCAGATCGCCTTCTGCTCAGCTTGTCACCGTTTCACTTACTGATCGCCCTGCCCTGCGCCTGAGTTTGCAGTTGAGTGCGCCAGGGCTCGCGGCTCTATTATATAACTTTAGAATTCTCGCGCTTTTAATGGCGCATAAGCAGAACATTGCGCCACTAATATGTCGATTTCTTGCGGATTTATCTCGAGTTCTGTGAGCGATCGATCACTTTTTTTTCTCCTGCCGACGATGAGCATTAAAAAGTTATCGACTAATCCGTGAAACGGCGCACACGGCGGATCTCGACAGCTCGAGCTGGGTCTGCGTCGGCTGTTGATTTTACAGTTAGAAATATTGCGGAGAATGTTTTCTTGCTATACGGCCACACAGGCGGACACAGATACAGCTGATACTTCGCTACGCAGCGTTACTGCGACGAGAGGGCTTTATTTAAGCGCTTCATATTGTGGACGCTTTGGCATTTCTTACACTTTTCCCAAGTTGGACTAATAAGAGATGACCTAGCCGGTGGAGTGCATCTTTTTTTTTCACTACAGGTATGAGGTCTTTTCAGGTGGAAACGCTTGTCTTCTCGTTTTATGACTGCAGAAATGTTGACAGAGGTGAAACTGGTTGCTCCGCGGAACAGGCCGACGGTGAGGTTCGTGCGCGCTGACAGTTCAGTTTGACAGATCGCCACCAGCGCTCGAAGAAAGATTCCCTCTTCAAGGGGAGGAATTTGTGTAAGAAAGGAAAAATGTTGCACAAACTTCAGCCCACCAGCTGCTTATCAGGCTGCGCGGCTGTAACCGTGTGATCTGTGCAGTTTCCCGTCATAGCCAACAGGTTGCACTAATGCTCGGTGGGAGTACAATCTAGAAAGTCAGGAAACTCCAAAGTTATATATATACATAAACACTGACCTTTTCTTGGCGGCTCAAATCATATTCATTGACTTGATTAGATAGTAACTAGATTTTCTCAGTAACTTCACTTTTGAAAAGCTGTGCATGTTGAATCCCATGGAGCTGGCAATAATGCACTGTAGGAATTCTTTTCCTTTTCTATCAGATGCTTTGGGAGAAAAACAAAAGCTACTTATGACAGCCACGAAAACTCACAAATCCTTAAGACTTCAAGCACAGTGCTGCGTGGCTGTAGCTGTTTCAAATGCTACACACTGTTTACGAATGTTATATAAAGTATTCTGGAGGAGAAAAGTTGCCACTGCAGCTTGCGGGCAGGAAAATATTTAGTAGAAAAGACCGGCGACTTGCATCGAAAACATCACCGGAAATTATCTAGTCGTCACGCACGATTTGGCAGTGCGTTATTTTAAGGTTCTGACATTTACAGCGTATCAAGTGGTCGACCGAGTTTACGGGCTAACTTGCTGTCCAATTTGTGTTCCTGTTTTTATTATATAGCATATTCCATACTTGTTAAGTAAGTTGATTATTAGCCTGCTCTTTCTTGCAAATGGGCATAGACAGGTGCCACCGATGTTGTGCCAAAAAGTCATTTGTGGTATTGGGTATTTGTGGTATATATAAGCCCTTCATAAATCCTGTTGACTACAGTCTGTTTACCAATCCAAGCACAGATATTAATCGTGGAAAAAAAACCCCACATAGAAATATCGGAAATCAGTTTTTAGCAGGCGGTCACTTTTTGGCACAACACCGGCACATGTCCAGACGCCCACTGTCGGTTAATGTCTTCCGACAGATGCATGTCTTTCCAAACGCTCCACAAGGAACTGAGCGCGGCTACCAGCAACACAAGTTATGCCCGGGCATGTCGTGAACTTCTTTGCTCTCCCATTGAGGGGAAGGGGCACTCCGAAGAAATGACACCAATATTTTAGTCGTTCGTGTTGTGCAAGTCTAATAGTCTTGGTCTCATTTTACAAATCTGCTTTTAACCGTGCCTGGTGTGTACCGTTTGTGTGTCTGCCACATTGTTGGAGTGTGGGTGTTAGATGGGGGAGATAGCCTGTTTCATTCAGCTGCTGTCATTTAAATAAAGATAAGAAAAAAAAAAATAATAACAGACAGGCGTGGGCAGAAGCACAGCAGCAGAACAATGCTTTTCAAGAGCACCAAAACACTTTATAATGCAGATGTTTTAAAACACCTGTTAGTGTCAGTGAAGCTTTCTGTTTGTTTCTTCTGTCTACCATCTAGTCTATGCGTCAACTTATTCGAGCTAAGCTCAGATTTTGTCTTTTTTGTGTATGTGTGTGTTTGTATGTGTGTGTTGTGTCTTCTTTGATTCACTCTCGCTGTCCTCACTGTTACCCACAGGACAAAGAAATGGATCAGGGTGGACTGAAGCGTAATGGTAATCGAGACGACAGCCTGACATTTGCAGAGATAGGAGGTACCGGTGACACACCTGGTTCACTGTTCCAGCCTGCAATGCATCTGCCTGGGTCTCTGCCCCCTGCCACAGTGCCCCCCAATGGACAGGGTGGAACCAAAGGCCAGGGGGAGCTGGGAGGCCTCTTTGATACCCATCAGCATCATATTCTGGGTGAGGGGATAGAAATAAAGGAGGGTAAAATGATTAGAATGCAGAAACAACTACAGCAACAGGATGTTGGTATATTCAGCATGGGGGATAGCTTGACATTATTTAACCAGTGTATTTCTGATACACCCACATCTGTCATCAACACCTCAGACACTTCCGTCCTAGGCAACCTTCCTCTGCCTGACCTTTTTTCCCAGCCTATAAAGACGGAAAGCATTCTTTCTCTGGACAAGGACTTGGGAGCTTATAGTGGGCACACAGGCACCGGTCCATGTGATTTGGATGGGAGCAGTGGTCGTCTTATTGAGGATACAGAGATTTGGCAAGATCTTGACCTTCCGAGCTCACTGCCAGAAATCAGTGCTTTTGAATTGGATTCAGAAGTGGCACACTTGGATAACATTCTACAAGAGAGCACCGGTGGTGGCTGTCCTGGCAGCGGCTTGCCAAAGGAAACAAAGTCCCTCATGGGTAATGGAGAAAACTGTACCAGTGTGAATGGCACAGAGCAGCAACACCATCCCCTACACCCCCATCAACAACAGCAGCAGCACCACCACCACCACCATCCTGTACATCACCAGCAACATCAGCCACATCACCAGCCTCAGGCCCTTCTCTCCACTCTCATCATCAAGGAAGAGAAGAATCCTGACGACTCTTTCATCCAAATCTGCACCCCTGGTGTGGTAAAACAGGAGAAGCAGGATAGTGCTGGTTTCTGCCAGTCTCAGTGTCTCCAGAGCAGCATCAGCTCTCTCCATGGAGGAGGACCAGGTCCCATGTCCTCTCCTGTTGGTGTTGGTGCAGGGCCTGGCTACCACTACAGAGCCAACCCGACTTCAACTTCAGCAATGGGCATGCAAGACCAGAAGCCTTTTGACATGTACTCAAACTTGCCACTGATGGGGGATAGCTGGGCCCGGGGGAAAAGTTATGGAGAGTCATCTGGGATTCAGCTCGGTGATGATAGGCTCGCCTCCGCCGCGTCCTTGGCACCTTTTTCTGTTGGCTTCTCCAGGTAGGCTGAAATTTATCCTGTTCTGTTTGCGTTTGACTTTGTTGCAGATTTTGTGTTTATTCTCAGTCAGTGATTGGCTTTGTATTGTTCTAGAAGGGTATGGCTACGGCTCTTTAAAAAAAAGAAAGAAGTTTCATCGTAAGGAAAAGAGAAGTTGATGGCGATTTATCATGTGTTGCAGCCTTGGGTGTGAAATTTCTGAGTGCAAACTGTGATCTACTGTGGATACTGTGATGAGCTGTGTAGACTCACTACTGCTTTTTGATGTCATCCGGTGGTTGATTAATATTAGGTATAAATACAGTGTTCGCAGCATAGCACTTCCTTTTCCACCACTCCTCCGAAATAGAAATTTCGGCGCTGTTCTATTTCGATGCTCCTGAAATGCTAAATGCACTATGTGTGAGGAAACTCAGTTTCCTACAGGACAACTTGACAGCTCAGTCTGTTGTTTCATGACATTTACCACAGAGTCCTCCACTGTGATTTTTATCACACAATCACTTGAGTAAGTAAAAAAAAAAATGCTTAGGACCTGTTGTATTCTTTCCTGTGACATTCTTGGTGAGGGTAGCTTTAACGGCACTTGAATGGAGGGCGTCATCACATGTGCAGACACATTCCTCTAATATATCCACATAGCAGCACGTTTTAGGAATGAATCAAAAGTAAATTAAGAATAAATACTTCTCATAATATGTGTGAAAGAAAAGGAGAATGATGTTTTTGATGAGGTGACAGTAGAGAAAATAAATGGTGCTGATTGAAGATGTGATTCGAGAAAGTGACTGAGAATAGTCACCCAAAGGAGACTTTATACATGTATTTTCCAGTGTCACAGCTTCGTGGATTCTGTAGCCTGCAACTTTTGGTTCATATTTTGGTTGCTCAGAGTCAGACACTGAAAAATCCATAGGCTGAATTGCTAAAATGTTCCCGTACACGGTAGCTCATAAAAATGTTGCCCAAGCTCTGCTCATCTAGTATTTTTCCTCTATTGTGCTGTAAAACAGTGCTCATTAGAACGCTATAAAAAAGTTATGTACACGCGTCATCCCACAGGAAATGATTCATTAGTAAAAATTGTTATTAGCATTGCTAAGGATGCAGTGTGTGTGCTCCCGTTTGATGTGAAGAAAATTAGTGCTGTGACAAAGTTGCGTACGTGCAGCACGGTGAGCATGAAAAGTGTCTGGTGGACACGCCTCTCTTCAGCTTGGAAGCGCTATCTGATAACTGAACTAACTCAGAGTGTGACGTTGAAAGGGGTTTAATTTTTAGTTTCATGAGAGTCTGCATGGTTTTATGTGAAAGTGAAAAATATGGTGCTTGATTAATGTGATGTAATAATGTGAGTCAGTACACCCCTTCTTAAAGAGCCATTGAGGCATTTAGCTCAGGCCAGCTGTAAGCAAGTGATATATGAGCACGAGTTTCAGTTATTGCTGGCTCCTTGCTGTCAGACTGATTTATTCTGAGGTTGTTTTACTGTTGATCACATCTCTTTGTCATGGTAAATATGTGCACGCCTCAGTCTTCCCAAGACACTGCCTTTCCCCTTTATAATAGACTGTAGTCAACCTTATTTCTAAACACGGTGCTTTTGTAACTGACTTCCTGCTGTGTTAAGCTTTGCTGCACCAGCATGAAGTGTGATGAAGTACTGTGATTCTTAGATGCACAGCACTGATGCTCTGCAAGACCTGAACACTGCAACGCAAAACCTCTGTCAGCGCAAAGAGCTTAATGTATGAACAAATGACAAAAACAAACTGGCCTATCAGTCGACTGATCAAACAAGTTTAACTGGACCACCACACTTATGTATTTGTTAAGCTATCAGTTATCTGTTAAGCTATTCTCACAATGTGTGAATAGTTTAAATGATCCACATTTTAGATTTACCAATAAACCAATTATCAAATGTCCAACAAATATACATTTCTTGGTGGTGACACCTTTGCAAGACCTCACTTTGAATAACACTAAGCTGATTATGGATGGATGATTATTTCAAAATAAAACTTTTAAATTATGCAAAGGTTGCAGCTAATAATCAGTTAGCCTATGAAATCATTAAATATTAAAAAAAGTTTCAGTGTTAAATTTGCATTGCCTTCTTTTTCAACAAGCAAAAGCATTAAATTTCCACAGTTAGAAGCAAGATCAATGAATAGTGGGAAATTGTGAATGAATTTTTTTTTTTTTTATCTACGTCATAATAATTTTTTTTAGGGTATCTTTCAGCTACAGAGAATGAGGTTTACTGTGTACGTGTTCTTGTGTTACAGTGGCTCTAATTACACTGGGTTTTATTGTAGTGCACAATGTTTCTTTAGGGAATTACACACTGAATAATAAAAACTGCAATAAACGCCTATAAATAATAAATAAAAACATGAAACTCAATATAAGATAACAAATAATAAGAAAAAAACTTGATGAATAGAATTATGTTCTTGCATATCATAGAGGCCAGAAAAGCAACAGGTCATTGTGATTCATCAGTGTGTGATTCAATATTATGGAACTGAATAGAGATACACCTGTTACTGTTTACTTGGGGATTTCCGATTACTTGGGAAGAGTGACCTGCTGTTTTTACTGATTCTGGTTTTCTTTCTGATTCTCTTTTCTACAATGCAGACATTGAATTTTCATTTTCAGTTATTCAACTTTAGAGTTTTCACCAAACTGCAGTAAGTCAGAGGATCTTCTCTCACTTAAACAATTGAAAATAAAGTGCTCTGAAAAAAGGTACAAATAATTCACTGAAAATGAGCTGCTGTACACCCTCCCTTAACTTGCCAAACAAAAGCAGGTGGAACAGATTTATAGGTACTTACATTATTTTCCAGTGTGTTTGGCTCTAAGCTCTGGCTAGCTTCAGCCTTTGTTAGCTTCCTCAGACTGGGCATCTTCAGCTGGGTCACAGTGTTTTAAGTGTCTCACGTTTTCGTTGTGGTCCCCCCCTTGGTTTACTTTGTCTATCTCACTTACAGTTAAGAACTCGGTAACAGCCACAGTCACTGTGAGTGGGCCAATAACTGTTTGCTTGTGCAGCTGTGCATGTGCTGTGCATGCATGAAACAGACCAGCTGGAAAATGGACATATATACTGGGTCGACCACTGGTCTGGGCAGAGAATGCTGAAAACTGTCCAGTTCCGGTTCCGGTTTAACACAGTTTAAACGTAATTTGGCTCAACCACATTGCTTGGCTCAAGCTTTGTGTTACATAAGTGATAATCAAATAGACAAATGTTTGCTGCTACATGCCCAGGGTGAAATGAGGCCCTTACAAGATTCATATCAATTCTAATAATAGCAGGAAGCCCCTCTTTCATTTTTACTTATTTTAACCTCATCTACTGTATGTGGCTCTGAGTTAAACTCGTCATAAAATGTTCTGAATCATACACAGTAAAAAGGGTTAAAAAGCTGATGTCAAGTCATCTCTGTTGCTGTGTTGCCTGAATTAGTGTGTGTAAGTGCATGACTGAGGATAGCAAGCTCTTTGTATGTGGGTGTGTGTGTGTTTGTGTGTGTGTAGTGTACACAGGGAAACTGGGAGGCCACGTGTGCATATCTGCTATGGCTGCTGCTGTCTCACTCTTCTTAGAACTCACTCTTCTCACTGTCTGTCACTTTTTTCCCCTCACCTACTTACCCTTGATGGGCCCCTCAGAGCTCTATTTAACAGAGGCATGCAAATGCTGTACACACACAGTTGTCACATAAACACACACACCCCACACTGGTTTTAAAAGTATCAGTTGTGGTAAAGCAGGCAGTTTTTGTTCTGTTGTGTTCTGTTCTGTTTTTACAGGAAAATTAGACTTTTTTTGACAATTGAGGTGTGTCACAGATTGCATCGTAAAAGAGTTGCTTTGTCTTATTGTTGAGTGGACTCCAAGCTCCTTTTAAAACAGCATATGTCACAGACATTGCTTTTAGAAAATATTTTAAAGGAGCCTTTGCAGCATATTTTTATAAAACAGGTTCTGCATCAATGCCCAGTACATAGAGTTCTGCACATATGGGGAACTAAAATTAGATTTCTCATAAACTCTAATAAAAACCCATCTTTGTTAATGGAAAGCATACATGTGTTGCAGGGTCTAAAACAAGTAATATCTGCTAGAAAGATTGTTAGGCATAGTATATAATATACGCCTTATTTCTTTATATTTTGCAAGGCAAATTGGAAACAGGCGCATCTATTTTTTGCAACATGCTAACATACGTGGAAATATAGTATTGAAGGCAAAACATTCTCTGTTAAGATGACCCTGTACTGCCTCAATAATATTGAGGTCCAGGCTCTGGATATTGTATCTTTAATTTTAAAGTAGACTGCTCAAAAAAATTAAAGGACTCTTTAATCAGACTGTGACAGTTTGTTTAGGTTTGATGCGAGGTGGCCAAATTTTAAAAGGCAGCCATATGGCTGTCACAAGATTATAGCATCAAGTCAATTAAACCTCTGGGATACTGATCTGGTCAGTTAAGTAGCAGAGGGGGTTGTTAATCAGTTTCAGCTGCTTCGGTGTTAATGAAATTAACAACAGGTGCACTCGAGGGGCAACAATGAGACAACCCCCAAAACAGGAATGGTTTTATTGGTAGAGGCCAGTGATATTCTTTTCCCTCCTCATCTTTTGACTGTTTTTTTTACTAGTTTTGCATTTGTCTAGGGTCAGTGTCACTACTGGTAGTATGAGGTAATACCTGGACCCTACAGAGGTAGCCCAACTCTTCCAGGATAGCTCATACATATTTACTATTGCTAGAAGGTTTGCTGTGTCTCCCAGCACAGTCTCAAGAGCGTGGAGGAGATTCCAGGAGAGAGACAGTTACTCTAGGAGAGCTGGACAGGGCGTAGAAGGTCCTTAACTCATCAGCAGGGCTGGTATCTGCTCCTTTGTGCAAGGAGGAACAGGATGAGCACTGCCAGAGCTACAAAATGACCTCCAGCAGGCCCCTGGTGTGAATGTCTCTGACCAAACAATCAGAAACCGATTTCATGAGGATGGTCCCAGGGCCCAACGTCCTCTAGTGGGCCCTGTGTTCACCGCCTGGCACAGTGGAACCCGATTGGCCATAGAATACCAGAATTAACAGGTCCACCACTGGCACCATGTTCTTTTCACAGATCAGAGCAGGTTCACCCTGAGCACATGTGACAGATATGAAAGGGTTTGGAGAAGCTGTGGAGAAGGTTATGCTGCCTGTAACACCATTCAGAATGATCCATTTGGTGGTCTGGAGAGGCACCCTGACTGCCATTAGATATTGTGATGAAATAACTGGGATGTGGAATCATTTAGTTCTTAACACTTTACCCAGTCCATATCCATGTCTTTTGTTTTTCTGTCTCTCTCCCCTCACGTCCTCGCAGCAGATGCACTCACTGTTGTACGTCTCGCCTCAACCTTCTCTGCACGTATTGACAATTTGAACCACAAATTTCACATTTGGATTTATCACTCCATCAGACCTGTTGCCACTGATTTTCAGTCCAGTTCTTGTGTAATTTGGCATACCACAGCCTTTGCTCACTGTTTCCTTTCTCAGGAATCGCTTCTTGACAGCCACCCTTCCACTGAGACTATTTCTGGTGAGGCTTCAGAGATGCATACCTCAGGTCCTGGATTTTCTGCCCTACTTCTTTAGGACATTATTTTTAGATACTGTTCATCTACTGTAGATAGTTTGCAGGCCTGTCACATCTTCTTTTGTCCTCCAATTGTTAGTTAATGCGCACCATCTCAAGTTTTCCATCAATAGTTCTTTGGATATTGCCTTGTTGGTGCAAAAAATACTGTGTTATGCCTGTCAACTTTGGCATTTTTTATAGATTCAATTAAATAAATTTGAACAAATTATACATTTTTGCAAAAGGCTGCTACTAGCAAATTTCCAATTTAAAATTGGTTCTTGAGTTAGGTGCATTTTCTATGCTTAAATGACTCATAGATCAGTGTGACGTGACCTCCAGCATAAAGAGAAAGTGGCAGCTGGGGAAAGACTAAATCATAGTTAACCTTGTTTAAATACAGTGATTACCGACTTATCCCACTGTAAGTAGTGAGCTTAAATACATGGATGTCAGCCAAACAACTGAAAGAAAAAAGGTTTATATCATACCACTAGCCTCATATATATATTACTACTTTATATTTTTGTAAACTCTTTCATTACTTCTGTAACAAGCGAGTAACAAGATTTAGCTAATTGTTGTAGCGTGTCTCTGACTAACAATAATAATTATCATTATCGTTTGAAAGAAATCCCTAATACTTAAAGTACTTACAGTTTGATTGATATAAAGAATAACAGTGAATTACAGTTCACATGATCAGTTGACACCCATTTTTTTCTTGTATATTATGTACTGTAAACAAAGTATATATTGTAGAGGTTACTTTGGTTGCTGCAGAAGTTTTATCTGAGGCTTTTCTGTGTTGCATGTTTTCCATGTGCCTGTGTGGGATTCCTCCCATAGACCAAAGATATGCTTGTTACATAAACGGCAGGCTGGGAAATCCAAGTCAAACCGAAAGCCTCTTTGATTTTTAAAATGGGAACAATCACATTCAGACAAAAGGTGCTAAACTAAGGCAAAAACTAGGTCATCTTTACATCTGTTGTCTCAGTTTCCTGTATTTCCAATCTCTGAGATTATGCCACCCTCATTCGACTTTGTTTGAGTTCAAGTTACTTAGCATGTGTACAGATAAACATTTGCTGTTTGAATAGCTGTATAAAACATTGCATCCCACTGAATCTTACAGAATAATCAATTTTATGTTCTTAGTATCAGCCACACAGCTCATGGTGGGGATCCACATGCATTATATTAATGTACTTTAATGTTTTACATTTATGAACAAGACTCTTTTGTATTTACTCTCCCTGCTTCTGTTTTTTTCTGCCTGTCTTGCCTTTTCTTTTCTTATTTCTTTTTTTTTGGGGGTCCTGTTGTGAGTCTGTGAAGCAGAGGGTCAGTGTAGTGCAGAGAGCTAAATTGAGGTGTAGTCCTGTTGCAGCCAAGCTGTTTCCTTTTTGAAGGCTATTTTTGGTGGCTGCCAGCTTATTTATGCTGTTTATTTATGCTGTTGTGAACTTATCAGTGCCTACATAGATCTTGACATTGATTCAGCCAATTTTTATGGGAATTTACACCAGAAGCTCTTATGAAATATCAAAGTATTTTTTTCTCTGAAATTACAATTTTAACCTGGGAAATTCCAATTTTTTTCCCTCTGAATATTATTACCTCCTTATCTTTCTGTACTTTTACATTTTCTATCGTACCAGAGGAATTGAAAAAAACAGTGCTTTTGTTTCAGTCACTTAAAGCTTTATAAATGTTTGCATTCTTTCCTATTTTAGTATAATTTTGGCTGCTTGTTTCTTTGGGGACTGGACACTCATTTGGTGACTTATTAGATTTATTTCTAATCTAAGAAGCTTTATAGACATAACGCCCACCAACATACTTAAATGACCTGACACAGATACTCAGAAATGCCTCATTACTCATTGTGAGATTATTGTGTATTGTCAGCAAAGCTAGCTGGGGGCTTTTTCTTGGCATAGAGTACACAGAAAAGAATACAAGATCTTTGTTGTATTCCCAATAACCTTCTGAATAATGTAATGCCTATCAGCACTATGATTTAAAGTTCCTGAGAGTGCATATCTGTGTGTGTCACATGTCTGACCTCTCCCTTCATTTGATGACTAACCTACCAATACAAACTAGCTGAGGAAGGCGGTACTGGGGCTGCTTGTGACATTACAGATCTGCATCCTTCTCGTCAGTGCGTTTGCAAACTTTAAAAACTCCTAACACGTGAAAGCAGCAGCTTCTGGAAACATGAATGAGAACACCAAATGAAAAGGCTATAGGTGCTGGAAATGGCCACATACTGC
>VUQJ01018348.1:12435-23341 GCA_015108635.1 Andinoacara biseriatus | reverse complement strand
CAATTAAAGCGGGAGAGGAAGAGGAGGACGACGGAAGTTTATTTCCCTCCTGTCTCTCTGGTGGAGAGCGCAGGGCGCACCGGGACTGGTGAGTGGAGGCTTGATGGTCACTCTTCGTGGAAATATTAACATTTGTCGTTAATAAGGAGTCACTGGAAGTCTTTTCTTTGAGAAAAAAAACAAACCAAAAAAAAACCAACTTCCCAAACTCTATCAAATTTCTGGTGTGATAAGTCGATTTCCACCCCATTCATCAACTTCTGACTTCACAAACACTTTAATTTAATCAAACTTGCACCAGCTTCTCTCCACTGTATTCTGCAATCTGCTCCATTTACTCTTTCTCCTCTTGTGCCTTTTTTTATTATGATTTAAAAATATATATATATATATGATTATGCAAGAAATGAGAGCGCTGCACTCCATCTCGCTGCTCCGCTACACAATTATCTAGTGGTGGGGGAAATGATGGTGATGGTGGGGATGATGTCAGTTGTGTTGGCAGATGCAAATGAGCGGATGTCAGCAGGTTCACCGAGAATAGGCACAGGTGTCAACATTTTAGCAACGGCTTCAACACCCTTTTTTTTCCTTAGGCCCCCACTTTTAGCTGATTCACTGAAGTTTGACAGTGAATAATTAGAACTTTGTTAAGTTTGAGAGCGAGGAAAGTTCTCTTTGTTGTTCCAGTGTGAAATTTTGCCAGTATAGAAATGTTCTATTTTATAGAGCTCTGGGGGAAACAGTGGCACTTTGTTGTACATGGCTGGTGTTCTTCAATACGGTCTGCAAAGAATGGGACCGCTGAGGGTCAGTGGTGTCAGAGGTCCCACCTTAGGCTCCTTTAAGTGTGTTCAGGGGTCCCCAGCATGTTAAACTGGGTCAGGCATTAGAAAAGTGGAAAACGGTTCACAGGTCTGGGAACAGTTCAGAGGTGACACCTCAGTGCAGAGCACAAAGTATATGGAAGGAAAGTGTGTGTGTGTGTGTGTGTGTGTGTGTGTGTGTGCGGCTGTCTTTACAGTGGCTGCTTGCATACAAAGCTGTCCATCAGTGGGGAGTCCCTGACCTTTCTTTCTGTCAATCTCCTTTCTGTCGTCTTTCACTCTTCAGTCCCATCTTCTCACCCCCTGCTGCCACCATCACGCTCTTCCCTTTCATTTCTTTTTCTTTTTCGTTTTTTTTTTGGGGGGGGGGGCTAGTTTAATGCTGCATCTTCATATCATTTAACTTGCATGCACACGCACTCTTCAGTCTCTGTGGCGGCCAACAGAACGGAGCAGTGCCGACGGAAAGACTCGGCAGCACTATATTCCTCCTCTCATCTCTCTTTCTGACACACACAGATAACGTCGAGGAGTGGTTTGGCATTTCACCCTTCACCTGCACCACCTCCCCATTCCTCCACCAGCCCCACCTTCTCCTTTTTGGTGCTTTGTCTTCCCAGGTGAATGGGTTCGTGACGGGGGGAAAGGTGACCTGAACCTTCCCTCCGTCTTTGTTTCTGATTGTTGGCCTGAGTGCTGTTGTGTCTTGTGTCACAGCCTCAGGACCTACTACTTTCTAATTGGCTGACAAGTGTCTGTTAAAATCATACACTGGCACAGCTCAAAGTCCTTACCACTGTTTAAAATAAGAATGAAGTTATAGGGCTGGGGGGGAAGTTTTCTTTATAAGGAATTTTCACCCAAATGAAAATTGTGTGATAGAACTCAAAGGTCAAAGTGCATCTATGAGACTTGGATTGATAGGTAACTTTATAGTTCTACAGCTTCAATGATTAGTTGCATTGACCCAAATTTAATTGGCACCGTATTTGGTTGTTCAAGATGATCGTAAAAGTGGGAACATTATCTGCTTCTAATATGTTTGCTGCTTTTCTGTGTCATATTTTTTTGGAGGGTTTTGGAATGAGTGTTTTATTGACCAAATAATTAATCAGTTAATTAAACTGATGGAATTAAATCAGTTAATATTGAAAGTAACTGTAGCCACAATTTGGTCCCCTCGTTTATCAACATGGAGCGAGACATCAGATGTTTTCTAACAATTAATACTTAGCAATCTTTAAAATACCCAGAAGTTGTTGTTGCTGTTGTTGCTGTTGCATTGCTTCGTTGCAGTCCTGAAGATGTTTCTAAAAGATTTTTCTAACTCTCCTGATCAAAAATTATTCTGTTACAAGACAAAAATAAGTCAGTTTTATGAATCCAAAACGGTAGCCAAAAACTTCATCATAAAATAACTTACTTATATTCGCAAATTTTGATCTTTCTTTTCGGTACTTTACCATTTTTTGTATGTGTTAAAAAAAATAAGGTATGTTGTGTGTAGCTACCTGGCTTAGAAAAACTCATATGTCTTCACGTCATCAAGTTGCTGGAGTTATTTTAAGATTCATAAGATTACCATATACTGTGAAAAATCACACACTTCGCCCTGTGAGTCAGACTTTACGGTAATTAAAACTGATAAACATTTATGCATTAGCTGATATTAGCAAACACTGCAAATTAGCATTGGTGTGAAATAAGCAGGAAGAAATTCAATTAGAAACTTTGGCAACATTAACTAGATCATCAAAACGGAAAGCGCTGATATGCTTCGAATTTAACGTTTTTTTTTGCAGTTTTAATATATATTTAATATATATTGATTGCAGTAAAATAAAGTTGGTTTGTGTTAATTTTATGATTTTCAAAACAGTTAATGTTTCTGATCATTTGCACCCTGCAAAACTCATTCTTGGACTATAACAAAGTTATCCAGGGCAGATACACAGCAGGCATGCTGGGAAGATAATCAATTATATTTTGACTACTATTGAACTTTTAAGATTACTGCATTTAGTGGTTCATTATTTATTTATATTTACATTTTAAAAACTTGCAGTAGATTTGTGCACCCCAGTCCAGTGTGTCCATTGTGTATGTGGAAGTGGGATTGTGTGTGTATGTGTGTGTGTGTGTGCATCACTTCCTATGCATTGGATGTCTCCATCAGGGCAGCAGAGCAGACTAAAGTTTTTTTTTCCTCGTCTCTCCTCGTGACCTCTTATATCCTCTGGACATTGTTCTCTGAATCCTATTGAACCAGGAGTCCACAGATAAACACCACAATGGAGAATAATGGTGTGTCTGTAGATGTGTGTGTGTGTGTGTGTGTGTCCTGTCCTTTAGCGCAGTGTGAGGCCAAGCCAATCACACAGAACAATGCTGGGTTTGGGGAAGCTTGTGATCTCTTGAAAGAAAACCACCTTCACCATCATTTCTGCTTCGGAAGAATCACGACATCTGCGAGGGCCACAGCACACTTGAGTTATTGACGCGCCCACAGTCGGCTGTTTAAATGTGTTGCTTCTTCGATGGTTGTGTTACTACCACTGAGACATGCCTGTATATTGCTGGACTGGTTGGCATCAACGCTTCATCTATATTGTGCAGCTGCCCCAAAATAGACAGTGACCGAATCAATTGTATCGTATCAGGTTATCGTGCTACAAGTTTTTGTTGTTAATTAATCTGACTGAAAGGTTAAAGGATTGAATTGAAACCCCCCCCCGAAATGAGCTAATTAAATCAGCTTTCACATGTGAAGAGTTTCGTCATTGTTTTAATTGCTCCGTTTATTATGAGATTTAAAAGAAATAATAGTCTATCATCAGTATAGTTGACAGTTAACTGAGTCATTTACTTAACCCAAGGGTCTTGAACCTGCGACTCTGGTGCTGCATGTGCCTGTTTTGCCCATCCTTGCTTCCTGTGGCTTTCACAAAAAAGTAGATAAATATGGAAGTGAATAATAGTTATTTCTACACTTTTTTTTCTTCATCGTTCCTTTAAGTGATTCTTTACGTGTAAATGTGTAACCTACGCATCACAAAAAAAATGTGTGTCATAGTCCACTTCTATCCTCTGCTGCCTTATCCACTTCATTTAGCTGAATCTCAATGGCAGTAGTTAGTGTGGATGTAAACACGTAAATTGCTCGTCTTGTGTGTGCCAAGCTGTGGATCCCAATTCACAACAACAGTGGCCTTAAGTTGTATATTGTACATATTGCCTTAAAGCGTGCACAATATATTAAAGCTGTTCAGCTGTTATATGTTTTATTTATTGTTAAACTAGCCCGCAGAGAATGTAGCTACAGTTGTTTTGGTCATGGCACATATTTTGTGTATGACACGCAAAATTTGCCATGGTTTGCCTTGGTTCGAATCCATGAGCCAGCTCCACTGTCAGCTGGAAGAAAATGGATGGAATTTACCACTTTGGTTTATATTTATATGATTTTTTTTTTTTACATGTTTCTGTGATAGAGTAAAGAACAGTCATAAACAATTTGACAAATAAATCAAAATTTAGTTTTGCCCACAGCTGTGCTCTGTTTTTAGAGTAGGCCTAAACACGCTGATGGATATATTCTTCCTCCATTTCACACTTGTTCCAATTTGTTTGTAATAAAAATATTTTTATTTTTTTTGATAAATGCAGTGAATACATGGTAAAAGATTTTAATTATTTACACCTACTAGTAAAGAAAAGTGGCTCGACGCAGTTGCACGTTTTCTGATCTCTGATGTGATGATTTGCTGCTTTTCCCCAGCTCGGCCGAACAGTTCTGACAGCTTTCTAACATAAAAAAGACAAATAAATCAAAAATATAATTCTACTCATTATTATTGTTATAGGAACTTTTGCCCAAGTCTAAAACTATTAAATAAAAATATAAAAAGTAATACTGTGGTAAGTTCACATTTAGAGGACAAAGTTGGGAGCACAAGAAATCCTGTCAGCTAATATTTACTATATTTATTGTGTAATGGAAGTTACCAAGTTAACAAGCTGGTAACTTGGTGCAGTCAGTATGCAACAAGTTAATGTCTCCCTGACTTGTATGTGTGTATCTCATTTCAAAAGTCTCACTGACTTATTGTTTGTTAATCAATTCCTGAAATGCTTTAAATCATCTACAATATTTGTTTTTCAGTGCATTTGGATTCATTGATTAATTGATCGCGGTATTCTTTTGCTTTTTATTTTACTTGTGAGAAAAGCAAGACTATTTGCTGCTTGTCTTTCTTGAAAATATCCTGAATATCTGCATTCTGGATCACTTGCAGCTTTGTTTTTAATTAACAGTATTGCTTAGAGATTCTGCTTGAGTTGCTGCAGTACTTCTAGTTAAGATTTACACAGTTTAAATTGCCCTCTGGCTCCTGTGGTGATGAGGGAACTTCTCTTCTATAAAGTGCGATTATTCTGGTTAATTCTTCACCATGTCCCTGATAGGAACGTGATATTGCAGTCAGCATCTGTGCCTCACAATGGGCTTTTTTGCATTATCTAACAGCCTCTTCTCCTCGTGTTAAGCCGTCATGACCCGTGAACATGTAGTCTTTAATGATTCTGTACATCACCATCACACAGGCCAAGTGTGGTACGTTTAGCGTACGTGTTGAAGAGAGGGCGCTTTAGATAGAGCGGATGAGCTGAGAAGTTTCAAGGTGCACCTTGTATTCATTTTTGTTATCTTTGAAGCAAACGGGGTGAGAAAGTGCAGTAATTAAAAGTGGCGATGGAAGTATCTCGAGTGGAGATGTTAGAAGTCATGTCTTTGTGAGGGAAACACAAAGGTGGAGAGGTTCGCTGAATGTTTTTGCTTCATTTTAACATTGCTCATCATTCTTCTCGGGACTTTTTAAAGACGCTTTCCACCTGTTGCCTTGGTAGAGGAAAGAAGAAAGATAACTGTACAGACTTGAGAGGAAACACACACACACACACACACACACAGACAGGAAGGCTCACTCAGGGCGGGTGATAAAATGCAAGTCTTACGCTGGTGATGGGCCACTTTCAGAGACACTGCAGCCGCACGCGCACACACACACACACACGGCGCCGTGTACTACACACACCTTCAAGGTAAGATACCTGCTTTTCCCTCAGCAAACTCTTCTTTCATAAAACCTGCTGTGTACTCATGGTTGAGTATCTTGCAGACTTGTGTTGTGTTTGTGTCTGATTGCACTCTCAGAGCATCTAATGAGTAAAGCAGCACTGAAAGCTTAAGATTAAAGTTTATTTTTTTATATATATATATATCGATGGGATCACTGTGCCCCTCGCATGCCATTCATTTGTGCTTTGAATGTGCACTCATGAGTCCGTGAATGCTCTCGTAAGCCCATAAAAACACGCTGTAAAGCGGGTGTGTGTGTGTGTGTGTGGGGGGGCTGAAGCCACAGCAGGCTATTTATCAACAGCTGTAAATCAGCTCTGAAGAAGAAAGAGCGGAGCCCTTCTTGAGCGCTGGCTCCCCATTTCTCATGCTACTTTTGATCACTTTCTAATCCCTTTGAAAAAAAAAGAAAAAGAAAAAACAGTGAGAAGAAAAGTTTTCTGAACTTTTCCTCTCCACGCCTGCATTGCATGCACGTGTGTTCATTCAGCACGCGATGTCAAAATGCAAGCTCCTACAGGACTTAGGTGTGTTTGGCTGAATGTAGAGCTGAGAGGGAAGCTTTTGTTGGGAAGTATACGCCGAGTTTTGCTTTTGTCTCTCTTGTTCCCATAATGCTCGTCACATAACGGCTCTCTATTGTTTGGCATGCGGGACGTGAATGAGCAGGTTTATGTGGACAGTTTTTTTGTGCCTCTTAATTTGAACAAGGTACAAAGAAAAAAGGAATAAACATGTAATGAGTGGATTTTTGCACCACTCTACACACGATAAAAGTGAGTTAAAGAGGTTATTATCCCATAAATAAGTAGCATTATTGCTCACACTGATCAGGCTTACTGACAGTTTGAATTTTTTATTATTTATTTTTTTTTACTGCTGAGTGACAGAGGCCGTTTTAATTTATGTTTCAACGCCTTTTACTGCTGTCTCAGCATTAACCAATAGATTTGCATGGCCATCAGAGATGTGCGGATGGACGGACGTTTTTTTTTTTGTTTGCCACGGCTAAAGATAAAGGTATAATCGGCTCATTGCCACCCTTTTTCCAGCCAATTTGTTTATTTCTGAGAGAATTCACAAACACTCTATTGATAGCCGAGCTCTGCATGCACAAATAAAAACAGACCCGTTCCTGGTTCATTTACATGAACTTTCTCCTGCACAACACTGCTCTGTTGTCATGTGAAACCTAAATTAACAATTTTTTTTTCGCCTCTGAACACAAAACTGTATACCTGTTTGTTGTGTGTGTCTGTTTGTGTGTGTATGTGTGTACAGTGCCATTTGCAAATGACCAGAGACCGTTTGTTTGCTCCGCAACAGCCCCACCGGCATGATTTGCATTTCCTTTTTAAAATCAGTGAAATCTAAAGCGACAGTAGGCCATTATGTGCTCGTTTTGTAGAAGTTGGTTGCGTGTTTGACTTTGTGGTGTATGTGAAACATGGAAAACAGGCCAGCACTCTTCTGCTGGGTTGAACTTGTTTTAATGATGTATCATTTGTTGGGCGTTAGCTTTTATTAGCACTCAATAAAAGAGGGGAAATGGTCTCCAGCAGCATCTTCTGCAGCGATCTCTCTTTAAATGTGATTCTTTTTTAAAAAAGGTGCTCCTAAAACACACACATGCAGACACACACATCCTCAGAGGATGTAACAGAGGCTCTTCGGCCTTTTATCTGCCGCTCTCCGCAGCTGAGCGTGATAACTTCTCGAAAAATCAAGCGCGCGCTTTTATGTCCCGTGCAGCAAGATAAGCTATCTCCAGCTTTGGCATGTATCCCCCACCGTTCTCTACATTCTCTTTGAATCTAAAGGAATCAAACCTGGGATGCAAACAGAACACACATGCAAACTGTTGATTTACTAAATTTAAGAATTAAGAGAGGGACGAAGCTGAGGTACAGCCGCGGTGAAGCCGTGCATGCGCACGCTTCTGTTCCCAACGCGAAACCTTTGTTATTACATTTGCTGTTCTCGCTGCTGTTCCCCTGCAGTCAGATAAGGGTTTCTTTTTCCGTGTTTTAATTCTTTTTCACGTACCTCACTTTTATCGTAGGCTGAAGTTTAACACAATTGAAGGAGAAACCACCCAGATAAATTTCTGTATGCGGCATTGAAGCACTTTATCAGCCTGTCACCTCCAAAAACAAAAGATCCCTGCAGGCTGGAAAGAATGGTCAAGTTTCTTTTCAAATCCTAGAACTATATTTAGATTAGTCTTTAAGCTACTTCATTAGTCAGAAGTGAGTTTAACAAGTGGTCATAATGAAAAAAAACAAAGTTGGTAAATAAAGACCATTTTTAGTTTTTATAAAAGGCTCTGTAATTTCCTAAAACAGCTGGGCACAAACAGCAGGAAACTACATTTTTTTGGGACTATTTTCAGCTGTGGATTCATACGCAGTTGGTTCTCTAGTGAGTGTTTACAGCAGCAGCACAGGTGTGCATCACAGTAAAGTACAGCGCGTGTTTGCAGTGTTGAAAGATCCTGTCAGCCAGTGTAACAGCACGGCTCAGTCAGTAAAGTTGTGAGAACAAAGGAGTTAAAATACTCAATAACTGCTAGTAGATTCCAATAACTGCTGATTTTGCTTTCTTCACAAAAAGAAATGTATAGAAAATCATAAAGTCTTTCAAATTGATCTGGTGCACACAAAGTGCTCAGTTGTGTTGGTCTTGCCGGTCTGGTGTTCACCAGCACTTTGACCTTTAGCTGTTCCTGCACATCTAATAGAAAAATGAGCAAAATCCAGTTTTCCACCTGGACTTTTCTTTCTTCTCAGTCGTGTGGTAGCAAGTGTGCTACTACTGACTCTAAAGAACGCGTAAGAGAAACCTTTCTCTTGCTTAAAAAGTTAAGGTGACGGCATCTTTTTGTGGTTTAAGGACACGAGTAAAGAAGAAAGGCCCGCCTTAGCAAAGCAGCTATTTCACACCGTAACGCCTAAATCCAACCAAACTTTCATGTTAGCGTTGCCACACCATAACTAATGACTTTGTATCTCTGCCGTCTATAATGCGGGAATCAGATCACCAAACTCCTTCAGCGTGCATCAACAAGTGAAAGCTTCTGCTTTAAAACTTGGAAGGTTTATTGAAACATGGCGTTTCAGGCAGCTGGTGACTGACAGTAGGCAGCAGGTGGTACTCAGTAAAAATGAAGTTTATCACATTGTCTCATTGCTTTTACACTTATGAAATTACAAATCATAGTTGTTTTACCTAAGATACACTCTCACTTTATTAGGTACACTTTGCTAGTACCAGGTTGGACCCCTTTTGCCAAAGGTGGTGACTGAGGCGGCCGTTTAACACAGTGAACTCACTGCGGAAGCAGCCATCAGAACATGGATACACTGTTCATAAAGGGACAGGCATGGTAAGCAACAACATTCAGACAGGCTGTGGCATTTAAACAATGCTCAGAAAATATCCCTCACACCAGGGGGGTCAAACATAAGGCCCGGGAGCCAGTGTTGGCCCGGGCAAAGACTAATTTGGCCCTTTATTTTCATAAGTTTTACAGCTCTTCCTACTGATGAGACCTCCCCCATGGTGATTCATACTACAGCAGGGTAATTTAATACAATTAAATGACAGAAAGGTTCCTGTTTTTTTCCACTAGCTACTGTAGGAATTTCTGTTTTTCACAGTGGGTCTGCAGTGAAAAAAATTATATTTCCTGTGAATTAACAAAAAATTCTTCAATGACAGGACAATCTGGGCAATGCGCTACCAGAACTTTACTTTTTGCAGCACATTTATTTCTTACACTTTAAGTCCACAGAGTTTTGCAGATTTTTTTCTTTACCACCAGTATTTCTTTATCATGTATAAAAACTGAGACGTACTGTTTAAAGTGCCCTTATTTTCTTATATTCAGATATTTCAAGGATTAAACCAGGATGCAGCCCTGCTTTCATGCTGTTTATGACAAATGTGTGGTCTTCTGATGCTGTAACCCGTCTGCTTCAATGTTCAACACGTTGTGCGCTCGGAGATGCTCGTCGGCATGCTTCGGTTCTGACAATTGGTTATTTAAGTCGTCGTTGCCTTCCTATCAGCTCGAAGCAGTCAGGCCATTCTCCTGTGATCTCTGACATCAACAAGGTGTTTTCTCCCACAGAACTGCTGCTCCCTGGATATTTTCTTTTTTTAAGATCATTCTCTGGAAACCCTAAACGTGGGAAAATTCCAGTAGATCAGCAGCTTCTGAACGACCTTGCTTCCCCGATCTGATGCTCGGTTTAAACTTCCACAGTTTGTCTTGGCCACGTCTACGTGCCTAAATGCATTGAGTTGCTGCCATGTGATTGGCTGATTAGATATGTACTCTAACAAGCAGCTGAACAGGTGTACCTAACAAAGTATATATTCAAGCTGTAGAATCTCTTTACTGCTCTTTTATGCCCCTGCTTTCATCTTTCTCCTTCTTGAACTGGCCTCTTTGTGAATGGATTTCTCTATAAGCCATAACATAAGTGGCAGTGGAGCATATTTTGATTCATACGCAGCGCTTCTCTTGTGTATTCCTATTTACAGACACTACCCAGATGTATATGCTTTGAAGTCGGGTCCGTAGGTCGGGCCTGTGTGCAGAGCCAGGCAGCGTGTCATTATGGCGGTCAGCTAGCTACTTCAGACATGATCTCGAGCTTATTGGAGCTGGTTAAGACCTATGGCACTGAGTTGTTGCATACGCGGCTATACTTGCAAAACTGAAACACACATGCACGCAGACACACAGCAAAAGACCTCCTGCAGTTTGTCGGTGCCGAAACGAACAGTCCCTCAGCAGAATCACCTGTTGTGCTCCTACTGCTCAAAGGCGTTGCCATAGTAACGTCTCAGAGTCCTGGCCTCTTGGTCTATGAGACCCTCTGCAAATATAGACCCCCCCCCCCCCCCCCCCCCCTCCCCCCCCCCCCCCAATAAA
>VUQJ01018346.1:2018-13829 GCA_015108635.1 Andinoacara biseriatus | reverse complement strand
AATCTGTTCTTTGCTGATAGGCTAATGGTCCTAATCCACACAGTGGCCCAGTTACAGTATTTATCAGTGATGGAGAATTTATGAAGTTTAAAAAATTGGTTACTTAACTGAAATAATCGGTAAAGCCAGGGGTAGGTTGCATGCTCTTTGGGAGTTCAAATGGGGTTTAATCAAATATTAATTTCCTTCACTCTTAAAAGTGTCATGTTGAGCCCCATGGATGTAGCTGGTACTCGGAGCATCCTATTTAGGTTCAGTTTTAGCAGAGTTGTGATCCTTTCGTGTAAATCTAACAATAAAATTTGGATATAGTGTCTGCTAGGAGCAAGCCACAAGAAGTCTTTTAAGAGACTGTTTGTCCAAAATAATGTGCAAAGAAATCATTAACAGGTTTACAAGGAAAAAGCCAAATTTGAAACAATGTATGGAAGCTTGTTTTTGCTACTGGAGGGGCGGGGAGGAGGCAGGCATTCACAAGACAAAATTTTGGATCATCTCAAAATTTCAACTTAGTAAGTCAAAATTGCCTAAATTGAAATTTTTAGATAACTTTCGACTGACTGACTGGCAACATTTTTTATTTTTTTCCAGTAGTGGAAAAAGACTTCTACAAAAATGGCTTTCAGGAAACCTGAAATATCAAAATTGTTATAAAAATTACTTTCCGAGTCAGTTACTGGAGAAGAAAATAAAATGTTACCACCATTAATATCAGGTATTTCCTTCGTTTCCTGTAGCATTACTGTCATTTTACAAGGGTCCAAAGCACTGACTAAAACCTCCATAACTTCACTGCTTCATAAAAGTCCAGATTTTACACACAACTCTTCTTCCACATAGCATGACATAATATACATAATATAACATTTTTATTTTTATTAAAATTCTGCTTCTGAATGTGTTAACAGCCGACTGTCTTGTGTTGCAATGTTAACTTCACTTTTATGTTCAACATTCCTTAAAGTTTCATTCGTTTATGTTTTAAAAGTGAATTGTCCGAGTAAAAGTTAAAAGTAGCATTTCAGGAGTCAACTTTAAATTTGGGTGTAACTGATTATTTTGTGAGCTGCCAGTAGGATAAAATTGAGGTGGATGGAAAAAGCAAAAAATGTATTTAATACTAAAAATTAGAATCTAATGGGTAATGGTGGAGTGTGTATGTACACATATCTGGTAAATTTTCTGTTTTTGATCATTCCACAGAGGTGACAGACCACGGTTTATTGTGAATCGTCTCTCTTTTTTTTCTTGTAATTTTCCCTCCCCATACTCAAGAGTGTGAACAGTGAAGTAAACCTGGCCTCACAAAAGGTGTCGGAGCCGTGAGATCATCTTTGTATTCATGAATGATAATCAAATGTGACTCCAACCTCTGGAGAACCAGGCTGTGTACCAAACCCTGGGCGTTCAGTGACTGTAGATGGAACTGTGTGTACATTATGTTGACGTGATGGTGACATGGAAAACAACTCAGTTTTTGACATTGTGTATAATAAAAACAAAATCTGATTTTTGTTTCTGCCTTCATAAATGTCCTTGAGGAAAATAAAATTGTTCAATCAAGATGTCTGATTGTTTTTCTGTGTTTGATTGTCTTTGTCTATTAAATGTTAATTGCAGGATCACCCAGACCAGTGAAGGCCGTTTTTACTCTTTGCAGTTTGTATTTGCTGCCACTAGATGGCTCTGAAATCCGCAACATCTGTCTTGCTGCTGATCGCTGAAGACGTCATTGAGGAAATAGTTTTTTGGTCCTGTTAGCTTCTCAGCAAAACGGTGATGTCTTTAAGTTTGTGCTGTGGAAGCACAAAGTCTTACAATGTTTTGGTCATAACAAAGGCCTTACAATCTTACTGTGCAATATACTGTCATGTTTTAAACCACTGAGACCCTTACAATCAGTTTACTAAAATGTACCCATCAAAGTTTAGGGCGAGCTATATGAGTTCAATCTGCATTCACAGATAGTTTTTCTAGTAGCTATATTTTTATGTTATCAATTATTAACAGAACTATATTTGTGATTTATTTTGAGTAAAAATATGAGGCCATGTGATCAATTAGAGTGTCTGAACCCACAATGTAAGTGTCAAAAAGGAGCAAAGTGCCAAATACCACACAAAAACATTGAAACTTTGGATGTTTTGAGTTAAACGAAATCTTGTAAGAGGTCTAGATTAGACAAAAACGAGTGGAGCAAGGTTGGACCGTTTATGTTTGTAATTGCCTGGTTTTTAAAAGCACTTCGATTTGTTCTGTTAAAAGCTTGAATAACATTTACCAATATTTAGACTATAATACCAAACCTGTAGAATATGGGTTAAAAAACACATTTTTTAAAAGTACATTTAAGGTAGAATTAAAGCTGTAGTTGGTTTTGTCGCTCTCCAAATTTAGACTATTTTCTTACATCTGTTCAAAATCTTGCAATTTATTATTTTGTTAACTGTTGTATAGTAATAATAATAATGGGGAAATATGAAATTACCAGCTCTCCTTGTATCGCAACAGAATAAAAAGCGAAGGAAAACCTGGAGCGCGCAGGCTTCCGTAGGCAGCAGGAGCGAAGGGACCTGCTTGCTGCCACATCCTGAGAGCATCCTTTCTCTGCTTTCTTAACATCATCATCAAAACACAGCGGGATGACGGGAAATCATGAGCAGAGCATCTCTCTTCTTCCCGGGTTTGCGGTAGAATATCATCACGGGCTGCGTTAGCTGCTAGCGTAACGCTGCAACTATGAGGCTTTTTCCCTAATGAAGAGCAGACATAATAGCCTGTCTGTGGGAAAACAGTGTAGTTATCCCGAGCAGAGTCGAGCTGAGCTGAGATTCTAGCTTTGTGTGTGTGTGTATATGTATGTGTGTGTGTTTTTCAGATTCTTCAAACTAAACGCTTATTGAGAGTTTTTATTTTTCATTAGATTTCTTTTTCTTTTCCTCGGATGACGTGAATACAGTTAGTGGTGCTCCAGCAGAGGAGATGCACAGATCCAAGTATCCGCCTGACAACATCAAGGTAGGTGCTCCATCTGCTTTCTGGGATGCATTGTTTCATTAAGCGTCGTACACACGCTTTTTTCCTTTGTTGCCGTTTGCACACTTATTCCGCCATCCTGCAGCTTTCAATATTTTATTGAGTTTTTTGGGGGCTATTGTGGAAATACGCTCGCAATGAAATGCCCCTTACCCCTCTTTTGTTATCATGCACATTCCCACAAACCAGAAGCATCTTTACTAAACCCGCCATACTAGGCTTCACTGAGCCTCCCATCACTGATCTTCTACAGTAAATGAACCATCTCGGCATCCAGGCTGCATTTCGGTTTAGTTGGATGGGCTCTGGAGCTCTAAAAAGCCACTCTGAAAGTGCAATTTTGCAGAATTGCTGGTACTGTTGTAATAACATCTCGTGTCTGATAGTTCAGAGTGCACCGCCAGCGTTACACTAGGGGAATGTGAGTGATGAAGAGAAGGAGGGGGTGCCTTCATAACCTAACCAGGCGTTTTACACAGAAGCACTGGCCCTAGATTGTAATCCAGTCTGACATCTCTCTCATGTATGACACAGTGTCTCTTTAGTGCTGCTGTTATAGAGCATAGACTAGCCAATTATGTACAAATACTGGAACTACAGTATTTGTACGTTTTAGTACTTGTTTTGATACTGTATATTTAAAATTTGGAAGTTTTTTTTCTTTATCATGTTCAGTAAGTGTGAAAATAATGCCCCCACTTGAATTTAGAGGTACAGTTGAGAATATTTTCATGACTATTTTCACTAATTAATCTGTCAATTTTTATTTCTGTATAAATAACTCCATAAAATGTCAGAACAAAGTTAGATTTGCCCATCGTGATTTCTTCAAGCCTGAAGTACTGTTACGTAATAAACATTAAGTCTACTGAATAAATATTTCACAAATATTTTATGTGGTATATTTTAAAAGAAAGCTTCCTTTTGCTTCATGCCTCATTTTGATCATATCAGGCAATCAGTATCCATGAATCGTATTTTGGAGAAGCATTTGTGTGTAGACTAAAATGACTGATGACTAACTTCCATTCAGAGCAACATTTAATTGTAGGCATTCATTTTTTTTTTATTGATTTGAGTTTTAAGCAGGACTTTCTTGCTGTTTGGTTGAGCCACTTTTGCGAAAGCATCTCTTGGCGCTCGGTGTAAGCCTTCACTCAAGGTTTGTCTGGTAGCAGAGAGGTGGCTGTGGCATTGGGAAGTTTAATTACACTGTACAGGGTTTTCTCTAAGGACAGGTGGGCTGATCTGGAACCAAAAGGTGCAGGCGGCTGGGCAACACAGAAGACAGAGCATTTATAAATGATAAATCTGCCCCCTTTCTCAAATATGAACATGAGAACAGCAGATTAGTTATTTAGAAAAAAAAAATCTATAATATTAATCAACAAGGCAAGCTCCTTTTTTACTCCTAAAATATGAACAGGTGAATTTTTCTGTACTGCACACGCTGAAAAACATGCGCACACACGCAGAGTGTTGTGATTTTAGTCAGCAGTGGCATAGCATTTAGTTCTCCAGCACTGTGCCACGCGGGAGTCAGAAAGAACAAGGAGGTCGGGTCCCACATGAGGTAATTTTCTATCACTTTTTGAGCCACAGTTTTACAAGGCGGATAAATTAAAGTGAATTAATTTATCAGTCACAAATGTAGGTAGCACACATAATAAGCAAATTGCCTGATATCAGAGAAATCAACCTTTCATACTGCCTGAGAGCCTCTCTGCGTTATTATTCAACTGTATGCTGACATGTTACTTGCTGCCTGATTTAGGTGTTTTCCTTTTTACATTAATAGACATTTCTTTGATAAAGGTGCATAAAATTCATCCCAATGCAGGAAATAAAATGTGTGATGCTCAGACCTGCCCACTTTGGTCAGCCACAGTTAGTCAATGTAAGTGGACATCAGTTGAAAAGGGAAAATGGAATTCAGTCATAACATTTGCTTGATATTTTAGACTTTTTAAAACTTTTTTTATGGTTCTACTAACGCCTTAGAGCCCTTTTTTTATGTGTAAAAAACGCAAATGGGAACAATGATAAGATACATTAGCCAAGTTAATGGTCACAGCTTATGTCTAAATAAATTTTTTAATAAAAAGGTTCATTGGGCTGAAACCCAAGTATCAGGTCACAGATGTCGCCCATATGTGTTCAATCTAAATAGGTCATATGTTGTAGATCTATGTAGGTGATCTGATTTGATTGTGTAACTGTTTCAGGAGTCCACAGTAACATTTACTCAAAGCTCAAGCTGCTGTGCTGTTTTAGACTCTTGCTTGATTTCTTATTTTATATAAAAAAATGCATTTTTCTTTTCAGTCAAGAGGCTCCTGTTAGCTTCGCTGGCTGCAGCATGTTGCATCACTGTTACAGTGCTTGGATCAGCCTTGCATAAACACTGTGGTCAGGCGCTCCACAGTCATTTATTTTTTATTTTTTTTATATATTCTGTCCTGCGTAGAGGAATTTGCGTCTGTTTCCAGGAACGGAGAATAAGCAGGTTACGCCGCCACAGATAAACTTAATCCTAACCGTCCCTTATAAAAACTCCACAAAATGAAACAGTGCAGCGCGAACAGCATGTCTCACATTGGTAACCTCTGCTTCACTCGTCATCTTCATATTTGTGATTCTGATGGCCGGTAACAGTGGCTGCTACTGACTCGTTCTTCTGATCACTCTTTCATGTTGGGATTTGTTGTCATGGGAACTAATCAGGCCATTCCAGAGTTGCCAAGGGGGAGAGTTCAGAGTGTGTTCTTGTGTGTAAGCGTGTGAGTCTTTTGTGGTCTATTTTTGCTCATTTTTTTCTTTAGGGTCTGAAGTAAAGGTTAAGTTATCAGCTTTAATTCAGTATTAAGTATTATATTCAGTTAAATTTTGTCTGTAAGGACAGCGCTGTTTACACAAATGTCCCTGTGGACTAAGGGGGTGTTAAAATGCCAAACATTAACTCACACTGTCCTCAGTTTCAAATCTGATCGACCATAATTTTTTTCTGTGTAGTTTCTTGTATGTCTCCGCTATTGCCATTTAATAAAAGGCACAAATCGCCCTGTATAACCGTGGGGGTGGGGGGTGGGGGGGGGTGCTGTTGTTTAAATGAACACTGACATTTTGAGGAAGTGCTTGGATAGTTGCTCAGCAGCCTCACTGCAAAAATGCTTGTGGGCCAAAAAATAATGCTGCAAATAGAAATTAGCAAAGAAATGTATGTGTAAATAAAAAAAATATATAGAGATTTTTAAATAATTTTGAATATTTATTCTGAAATATTTTTTTGTAAATTATTTTCCAAAGTATTATTTCTAGCTGAACTGGCTCTTTGTCTTCTACCCACACTGAGTTTACACACATAGTTCCCACATAGCAGCAGGTGCATCAAGGTCTGACCCACAGGTGCTCTCCGCTGACTTTGTGTTGCATGAAGGTGACCTTATGTCAGTTCTGTGTGCTACCAAAAAACAGGAAAGTTTCATTGTGCTGGGATGCACTACTTGCACTGTTAAATCCATTTAAATCAAACTCGTCATCGTTTTCCCCCCTTGGTGTGATTTGTTTGTGCAGATGTGAACATAATAACCCACACTCGGGTGTCGACCAAAACAACCGCACTAAAAACCCTTTGGAGGAAATGGATCTTTTATGGTGAGAACATGATCTGACCTCAATCCAACAAACAGACGTACACTGCAAATTTGAGATGAACGCCTTTGCTTAGCCAGGTATGCTTTGCATTCTGGGATATACGGTAGCGGAGTGCCGTAGATGTGCAGAGTACACAAACTGCTACATACAGATTTGCCTGACCAGAATAAGTGAACTACTGTAGAGGAGTGAAAAAGCCTCAAGGACTCCACAACTACACTTTTCTAAATATCTAAACCCAAAAACTAATGTGTCATAGAGAAGAAGGAAAACCAAAATTCAGCTTTGGGTCTCTGAGTTAAACTGAACAATTTGTGTGCAACTTATTAGGGTTATAGTGGAAATCAGGAAGCTGCCACTAACATCATGTTTGCCTTAGATCGCTACAGCAGTTTTTTAATAGGTAGCCAACAACACGTAGCCAGCATTAGCTTTCTAATGGCTAACTAAATACAGGTCATAAAATAATCCCCTGACATGTCAAAATCTAAGGTTTTTAGCGACCTAAATGAATTTGTACAGAATTTTACAATTCACTTGCACAGCGTGGTGCTGTCTATGTATTAAGGTTGTTCTGATGAACTATGATCTCTGTTGTCAGAGTGCTTTTGTTCAGCTTGTTTTCCCATTATTGTTATCAGATTTAGGTTCAATTTCATTTGCCTGGTTATAGTTTCTTGTGACACAGACAACTGTGCCAGAGGTTCATCCTCCTACCTCTGCAGTGAATGTGTGTGTGTGTGTGTGTGTGTGTGAGTGTGGAGCATGCATCATTTCAAAATGTGGGAAAAAAAAGGGAAGAAGGATGCTACTTCCTTCCGTTGGCTTGATTTTAAATTAGAGCTTAATGTAATTGTATGTTTGCAGAGATGCAAGATTATCTCTTCTCCTTAACGTTCTGTGTCACTGGGTGTGTGTTTGAAAGAGTCCACTGTGTGGGGGGCATTGTCACCCATAGAAAAAAGTAAATCATTTAGGGGAAGGTGGAGAAGTATAAGCTGCACATCCTTCACATTGAAAGGAGTCAGTTGAGGTGGTTCTGGCATCTCACTAGGATGCCAGAAGTGATGTGTTCCGGGCAGGCCGAGGCCACGCTGGAGAGATCTCTCTCAACTGGCCTGGGAACGCCTTGGAGTCTCCCCGGACGAGCTGGAGGAGGTGGCTGGGAAGAGGGAGGTCTAGGCTAAAAAGGTATTAAATTAAGATATAATACCTTTTTAACTGTCAGATTATTAATTCCTGTATGTGAACGAGGCTCTGCCACTGGCAGGCTGTAGCTTTTTTCTCTTCATGTTAGGCATTAAAAATAAACTAACAACTGTCAGTCTCGGTCACCAACAGCAGTAGTATGCACTGTGGAAGGTTGAAAGTGCATCTCAACCCAACATATTGGCATTCTCACAGGGAGACTATAGGACCACCAGACTATGGAGAACCCTAATACACACACTCACTGGCCACTTTGTTCGGTACACCTTGCAAGGTTGGAACCCCTTTTTGAGGTCTGGAGACTGGTTAGGCCACTCCATGACCTTAATGTGCTTCATTTATAGCCACTCATTTCTTGACTTGACAATATGTTTTGGGTCATTGTCATGCTGAAAGACCCATCCGTGACACTTCTTCAGTGATCTGGCTAAGGGAAGGCAGTTCTTGCCTAAGATTTTATGGTACGTGTGTTCTGGGTCTAGGATCCAGCGTTTTCTGTTTTGGACTTTCAAAATCTGTTTTATTTCACTGTTTGATTCTTAGTTTGTGGGTTTGTAGTTGTGGGTTTTGCAGTTTTGTACCTTTTGTAGTGATTCCTGGTTGGTTTCTTTATTTGTATCTTCAGGCCTTCTTTATAATTGGTGCTGTGTCTTCAGAGGTGGGTCTTTAAGCTGGTGGGTCTTCCTCCAGTTCCTAGTCTCTGTGCTCCTGGGCTGATCTCCTCAGCTGTGAGTGATTTGTGTTATCAGCCAGCCCATATTTAAGCTGGAGGAAGACATCCACTCATCGCCAGATTGTTGACTTAATCAGTTAGTGAAATCGGCTCTCCTGTATCTACAATTCTGCCTCTCTCTGGATACAAATCAGTGGCTAACCTCCAATTCCTTTTGCACAGGATGTCTGAACCCTGAGAGAGCAACCTGAGTGTGAGTGACTGTGCAGGGAGGTAGAGGACCCGACTGTGCAAAGTGTTGTCAGGGGGCTGGCAGCTGAGGATGGAATGGCTATAGGGAGTCTCTGCCACAGCTGGATTCATAATTACCTCTCTGTTACACCTTCCACTGTAAAAAAACAAAAACAAAAACACACTGAACTTAATTTGGGAATCTGTGTCTTGAGTCCATCTGAAACCCTAGCCATGACACTGTGATTCTGCAATAAAGCAACATCTAAGTTCTAGTCCTGTCTTCAAGTGCTGTATTTGGGTCCACTTCCTGCTTGCCACACAGCGTACCTTGACAACATCTACTGGCTCCTCAATGCGGTGAAGTCATTCTGTACCCTTAGCATAAAAACAGCCCCGAATCATGATGTTTCCACCTCCATGCTTGACTGGGGAATGGTCAGGGTAATCCTCAGCATTTCACTATCTTTCTCATGATCATCTTCACTCCATGAGGCAAGATCTCCAGAGGAGCTCCAGACTGAGGACAATTGATGGTCTTCCATTTACAAATAATAACACCAACAGTTGTCACCTTCACACTAAGCTTCTTGCTGACAGTCTTATAACACATTCCAGCCTTGTGCAGGTCTACAATCTTGTCCGTGACGTCCTTTGACTCTTGGTCTTGCTCTTTGGTCACATGGCGGAGAGGTTGAAATGGAAGAAATTGATTCTATGGTACCGGTGTGCTTTATACACATAGCGAGTTGAGATCTGGAGTATCTGTAATTGATTGATTAATAGATTGATTGTAAATTGTGTGCCATGTGGGCACTCAGCCAGTCTGTGGGAGCCAGAATTCTAGCTGAGTTGTATGGGATCAAATACTTATTTCACTCAAATCAGTTTGTAAGTTTAATGTAATGTGTTTTTTTTGGGGAACTTTGGTTGATATTCTGTCTCTTTCCATTAAAATTAAACTACCATAAAAATAGAGACTTTTCATTTCCTTGTAAGTGAGCAAATGTACAAGTACAGCAGGGGATCAAATAATTATTTCCACCACTTTAGATTCAACAAGGTTCTTGAGATTTTGGTCCATATTGACACGATTCCATAGTTCCCACAGATGTTTCAGCTGCGCATCTGTTTTCCTGTTCCCCCACATCCCAAAAGTGCTCTATAGCATTGAGACCTGATTACTGTGAATGTCATTTGAGTACATTGAACTCACATGTTAAAAAAAAACCCCAAAATAAAACAAAATGATTTTTTTTTTTTTGACATGTTGTGTTGTCCTGCTGGAAGCAACCATCAGAAGATGTGAGGGTGCACAGTTGGCAGCCCACAGAATTCCCTCTTGGGGGCCCAAAAGGGCAAAACTGCCATGGACACCACATGGGCTAGCCTACATCGGGCCTACATGGGTTTTGTGTGTGCAAACCCACTATGGATTTGCCCACACAAAACATATAGGGGCCCCAAAAACCAAATCTGGTGTTGGCTCTGTGTGGACACACCCAACTGGGACCCACATTGAATAAATGTGGGATTGCACCACCAGCACAGTTCCACGGCTACAAACTGTGGGCCCACACAGGCATGTTTACTGGGTCTACTTACCTGAGTTGTAACATGTTTTTTTATGTTACTGTTGCCTTTCTGTCACCTCAGTGTCCATTCTCCTCTGACCCCTGGTATCAACAAGTCATTTTCACCCAGAAAACTGCTGTTCTCTGGATATTTTCTCTTTTTCAAACCATTCACTGTAAACACTAGAGATGGTTGTGTGGGAAAATCCCAGTAGATCAGCAATTTCTGAAACCCTCAGACCAGCCTGTCTGGCAGTAACAATCACGTTACGGTCAGAGTCACTCGAATCATCTTTCTTCCCCATTCTGATGCTCGGTTTGAGCTTCAGCAGGTCGTCTTGACCACGGCCACAGGTGTAAATGCACTGAGTTGCCATCATGTAATTGGGTGATTCGATATTTTCAATCTAAATGTCTGTTGAACAGATGTTCCTAACAAAGTGGCCAGTGAGTGTATATATAATGATAAACCACAGTGTTTGAAGAACAACCGAGTTACGCAGTAACCAACAAAAGATTTGCTTTCATTTTGTTTCTCAGGTTTATCCTTTCCTTCTGTTCAGCATGACTACAGACGCTGTTGTTGGTACATGTTGTTTTCTTTTGCACTTAAAAAGAATAAACACTGCTTTTCAAATTGTTTACTAAATCCAAACACCCAAGGACACAGGTTGATTGGAAAGTGGTGGCCTTAAGCCAAAAGTCCTACTGATGTTTTAAGCCAAAAAGACACTCATTTAAGTAAACTGTCTTTAAACCCCCCCTCACCAAATCCTCATCTCACTCCTTCTGCCCACAATTCCTCTCGCATTGAAGCTTTCCTTCCGCTGAAGCACTTCATTTATTTCTTTGCTCTGTTGCCAAATGAGCAGCTGGATCAGACAGTGACGGGGGGGGAAAGAGACAGAGAAAGAGGACGGAGAGAGTGAGAGAGATGATGATGTTTCCAATGTTGTCTATGCATTGTAACTACAGAAAGGGCTTTGTTGCATTTGCATAATGCGGATACAGTCCTGCCTGCTGAGAAACAGTGAAGAGCGGCATCAAATACTTTTTCCCGCTGTGATATCTCATTGATTTCTCTGTTGCTTGTCAATTTCATCTGGAAAAACAAATTTCCGAATATATGAGAGGGAGTGGAGCTTTAAAACAAAGCGGTGTGCTTGTTCTTCGATGGGAGACAGCAGAAAGAGGAGCAAAGCGGCAATGTGATATCAGACTTTTAAACAGTTCATTCTCCTTGAGATCAGAGACAGCTGAGAGGCAATTTAATATCCGCATGGGCAGAGCTGAGTAGAAGAAGTTTTAGAGGAGAACACTAGAGTTTTGCTCTGATTTGGTCGGCTTTTATTCCCCTCTGTTCAACCTCATCCCTCTCAGCTTCTTTCATCTTGTTCTTGTGTTTTTTTTTTTTTTCTTTCTTTACCCGGCTCT
>VUQJ01018345.1:17457-30694 GCA_015108635.1 Andinoacara biseriatus | reverse complement strand
GACAGGAGAGCACGTGCCAGGCAGGGCTGAGCTATTAGCAGGCCACTTGAGATGGGTTATGTAACGCTGTGGCTGCTGCAGTACTTGCTGGGCCTGTAGTCGCTGTCATAATTTTACACACAAACACCCGCACACTGACTCACATCCACATGCACAACGCCACCAGAACAGTCACAGTGTGACAAGATCCTACTTTTTTTTGCTTTGCACCACATCACTTTATCCTACTAGATGCAATCATTAGTCAGGAGCCGGTTGTGTTTGTGTGTGTGTGTTTGTGTGTGTGTTTGTGTTTGAGGTCATCAGGTTACAGCTCTCGTCCAACATGGGGAGGGCAGTTTAGTTTGTACAGCAGCTGCTGTCTGTCACCCTGAAATTGCAGTGAAGTTGTGGAGAATACGACAACAACAAAAAAAAAGATCCAATCAGTAAACTGAGACTAGTAGAATTCCGACCTAAACATCGTGCCAAAACCAACTCGGAGTTGTGATGTGGAGAACACAAATGGAGCAAGCTGCTGCAGACATCAGCATCACGGACTAGCACTTCTCTCTAATTCAGCTGCTCTTTTACTGCTTAGGTCAAAACACCAACGCTCTTTCTCATCAACAGTAACTTACTATGTGTGAGCAGGTTAGCAATTTAATACAGCACTTTAAGTTGGCAGGGTACACATGAGACAGACTTTTTATTTTTTAATAAACAGGAATCCTAATCAAGTCAGCAAAGTCTGAAACATCAAGGCCGTTAGACCCTAGTAGGGCAGTTCATTGCATCTATTCATTAGATTCTTCCTGCCTGGCAAATGCTCAAGTCAAACTCCATAGATAAAGTCAAAAAGATAAATCCCAAGTAAGATGAGTTAAAGGGCTAGAGATACGGTAAGCAAAAAAATTAATATCCTAAACATATACATAAGCTTAATGAATGTCAGAAGCTGAATGTCTAGTCTGACAGAAAAACTTGTTTTTAATGCAGTAAATATTTCTGGAGTTTTTAAAGCACATAAATCACTCCTTTCAGTTCTCATTGCAGCCTGCAAGTAGGTGAATAAGTTATATTTATTCCAATATAGTTATATGATTTTATTGTGAATGTGTGTGTTTGTTTTTGGCTCTGCACTACATTAATAGGTGTTCATATATAAGCCCACTTCCAAAAAAGTTTGAATGTTGTGTAAAATGTAAATAAAAACAGAATGCGCCAATTTGCAAATCTCAAAAATCCACATTTAATTCACAAAGGAACATAGAAAAACGTATCAAATGTTTGAACTGAGAAAGTATGCCATTTTAAGAAAAATATAGGTTCAGTGTGATCCCAACTTTTTTGAAGGCAAAAACGCGTTTAAAAAAAAGTTGGGATGGAGCAACAAAAGCTTGGAGAAGAAAATGGTACCAGAAAGAAACAGCTGGAGGGACACGTGGCCAATTAGGTTAATTGGCAAGAGGTCAATAACAAAGACTGAACATCCCATCATCTGCAGTACATGTCATCAAAAGATCAGAGAATCTGGAGAAATCTCTGTGTGCAAGGGACAAGCACCCCCACCCCCCAAAAATATATTGGATGGCTGTATTCTGGCCCTCAGGGGTCAATGCATTAAAAACAGGCATGATTCCTTCAGGCTGCCATCAAATTCCAAATGAGCCAATATTTTTCTCAGTTTAAAACATTTGATTATTTTCTGTGTTCCACTGTGAATAAAATCTGAGATTTGCAAATCATTGCATTCTGTTTTTACTTACATTTTACACAGGATCCCACCGATTTTGGAATTGGGTTTGTAAATTCCTGACTCATCATAACCTCATCACCCAGCAATACCTTGGCCTGGCATCAGAGGACCGACCTGTTGGAAGACCTGCTGATGCATATTAATTCAGTGTCTATCACCTGTTTGTTATGCAAATTGCTCATTGTAATGCAACCATTCATATGCCCATCACGGCCGAATGTTAATCACAAAATGTGCCATTGTGCTCCAAGGCTTCATTTGAATCCATTAACCTAACAGCAACACCTTTAGTTGCCCTTACATCCTTCAACTTCTTGTCTGTGTCAGTGCAGCAAGTTGGTACATTGATGATAATAGGCCTGGACTGGGTTTAATTACTATTTAACCACACTGTGTCCCTGCAGGTTAGGAGCTCAGTATAGTGAGGACTACCTGAGTATAGAACCCCATCTCTCTCCAGCAGCGAGGGGAAAGGAGAATAAATTGGGATGCCTGGCACAGGCCTAGAGGCTCAGTCTCATTTTTTGATCACTTGTCTGCTGTTGAGGATCACGCTTCTATAGCACACTGTGCAAGTCGGCTAACTAAAGAGGCTGTGCATCTTTAAGACTCTAACACAAAAGACATCTGTATGCTCATCTGCTTGGTACAAGCTTGCCAGCAAAATATGAATTAGGGGGTGAAACGAATGTGTTTGTTTGTCCATATGTTCCTGGAATAATAAAGAGGTTTGGGCATGCTTATATGCCAACTTAAAAACAGTGCAGTGCAGTCTCAAATTCCTAGATTTTCACACTGTTGTATGCCTTTGAACCATGATCTGTATATGTAAGTTAAACTATTTTGATTAGAAAACAGCTTGTGTGATGCATCTGTTCAAGTGGATCTAAGCTTTTTCTTACTTTGTGCGTGTATATTTATGTGCATTTGCTGGCCACTTTAGGTACACCTCTTCAGCTACTTGTTAATGCAAAAATCTACTTACAATCACAGGGCAGCAACTCAGTGCATTTAGACATGCAGACAAGGTCAGGATGACCTGCCGAAGTTCTCCACTGAGCATCAGAATGCGAAAGAGGATTTTAGTGACTTTAAGCATGACTGTTGGTGTCAGAGTATTTCAGAAACTGCTGATCTACTGGCACTTTCCCACACAACCGTTCCAAGGGTTTACAAAGAATGGTCCAAAAATGAGATATCCAGTGGGCAGCAACTCACTGGGTGAATATGCCCAGAGAACAGGAAACTGAGGCTATAATCCACGCAAGCTCACCAAGATTGAACAACAAAAAATTGGAAAAACATTACCTCATGAGCCTCGATGTCTGCTGTGACATTCAGATAATGGGGTCAGAATTTGACATAAATAACATGAAAGCATGGATCCATCCTGCCTTGTATCAGTGGTTCAGGTGGGTAGTTTAATATTGTGGAGGATATTTTCTTGACCCACTTTGCGCATACCCAAGTTTCATTGCAGACCATGTCCATCCCTTTATGACCACAGTGAACCCATCATCTGATGCCAGCAGGATAACACACCATGTCACAAAGCTCAAATAATCTTAATGTGGTTTCTGGAACATGACAATGAGTTTACTGTAGTCAAATGACCTCCTCAGTCACCAGATCTCAATCCAGTTGAGCACCTTTCAGATGTGGTGGAACAAGAGATTCTCATCATGGCTATGCAGCCAGTAACTGTGTGTTGTGCTGCTATGAAGAATTAAGGCAGTTCTCAAGACAAACAACGTCCACCACAGTACTAGCAAAGTGTAAGTAATCATGGATGCTCATATTAAAGATGGCCAAAGTTTCAAATAAGGTCAACATATGAGGACATGTAGATATAATCCCTGTGAGCTGCTCAGTTTTTTGCTACTCTTGTCACTGTAAAGGGTCAATAAGAGCGGGTATGCTTAGCAAGGTCATCTCAGGCACACAGTTCTGGCTGTGAGCACAGCAACCCCAACTACTTGCTGCTCAAACCTTCTTTTTATGGAGGAGCAGCCAATTGGAAAAAACTGGCTTAAAAGGCTTGTTTCACAAAGTGGATGAACTGACAGGCTGCACCAATATAAATAAGGATTATTTTTGAACAGTGAATAATGCTAAACTATTCTTGTAGAGTCGAAGGATAAAAATAGTACATAAATCTCCATTAAAAAGATACATTATCACCGTTTCCTGTTTGTATACTATGTATATATTTGGTCTATACTTACTGCAATCATTTGGGCTACATAGCTCTCAGGGCCAGTGTACTCAGTCGGATCCTTCACCCTCACCAGAACCATGAAGTAAAGGTAGTGCCACATGTTGTGTTCACACTTGATATGTTCCTCAAAGGACACCGTTTTGTTGTCAAATTTGTCCCTTTCCAACCCTGCAAGACAATAGCTCCATTATGAATTCTTCCTTACATGATTTTGTCCCTCATTTGCATGATAGCTACCACACAGCTGTACACACCACAGATGAAACAGGTGGTTTTGAGGATCTCCTCCTTCCTCTGTTTCTCACTCCTCAAGTCTGCAAACGTGTCAATGATAACACCAAAGATGAGGTTGAGAACGATGATGATGACAACGAAGAAAAACAGAAGGTCGTAAACCACTCGGGCTGCAAAGAGAGGTTCCTGGAAATATGGACGAAGTGAAGAATTTCACTTTTGGTTTTCCTTTACACAGAAAACACAACAAAAAAATGCCATTTTTATATTTCCTGTATTCATTTTAAGTGTGTCCCACCTCTTTGGAGGGTCTCCTGAGAATATCTCCTACACCTCCTCCATTACGTAGTCCCTGGTTCAACACAGTGATTATACACATGAGCAGCGTGTCGCACACCCGCTCGATCCCATCATCTTCATCTAACAGAATGAACACAGAGAAAGACACGTGAAAGGAAGAAATGGACAGAGCCACAGAAAACACAGAAAAAGAGGAACTGAGATGTATAACAGGGTAATTGTGCAGCTTTAAATAGCAACATTTGTGTTACAGCCAGTAAGAAATCACACAAGACTGTCCTGTCACACAACAGCACTGTTGGTAAAGGGTGCTTCCTTTTTTCGTCACTGTGTTGTTACTAAACCGAATTAGAAGAGCTGAAGAAAACTTGAGTTCAGGAAAATGACATTCAAAAACAGTTTGACCTAATTCAGATAAAAGTATGACTCAGCTGACTCTCACAAGTGACTGATAATAAAACACCTCTACCTCCTACTGTAAATGAATAAAGCCATGCACAGCTTGACTGCTGAGGAGAACGAAGAGGTGAAGGATGTGGCTGGGATCACGTGTGTGCCCTTATGGCGCAGGTGATCCATGGAGACGCAGGAGAACAAACAGGAGTAGGAGTCACCCCCTGCCTCATCAAGTTTCTCTGTGTGCACAGCTCAGCTCAGCGCACGTGTGTGTGTGTGTGTGCGCACACGCTCACACGCAAGCCTGTGTGTGTGCATGTGTGTATGTCTAAGTATGTGTTAGTAACTTTTCAAGAAGTGAGTGATTACTGCCAGGTCACATACACATCCACCACCCCAAACAAAACACAAAATCTTAAAACTTGTTCACTCACACTCAGTAACTTTCACAATGGGCAGGACATATTCATTCCAATTTAACCCCAAAACCTACCAGGAAGTGATGTGGGTGTAGGAGCAGGGCAGCTGTCTTTCAAACACGAGCCCGCAACATCGCTGTTACTCAATAAATCCCTTTTTCCTACAAGAAGAACAAAAACATAGGACGTTTACGTCAGTGACAACAGCACTGAACATTTCCATATGAAAGAAGATGATTAAATTATGCTCCTGCATTAAACCTTCTTCCCGCTAATTCTCATCAGTGCTGGTTTAAAATAAAAAAAAATAAAAAAATAAAAAAATCAGCAAGAAAGATATAGTCAGACATTATGTAAACTGAGGCAGCAGCTGCTGGGTGGGCGGTGAAGTGTTGCTGAAAAAACCTGAGCAAATCATTTGCACATCGGCAAAGCCCCGAGTAACAGAGGAGCTGCACTGCCTGAGCGAGGTCTGCTTGGGCAGACAAGGCAGAAGAAAGAGAACTGTGCATCTGGACCTGAGTGTCACCAGGTCCAGATGCACAGTCACTATCAGAGTGTTGCCCTCATAGTTTGGAGAATTGAGGGCAGGCCTGGGTGACAGGAGGTGGAGGAAGGAGAAGAAGAAAAGACTTGAGTGGAACAGGGGTCTGAGAAGGGGTGCAGGGGTCACAGTTCTAAGTTGGCAGCAGTGTGGATAGGGTGCTCCTCAGCTTCGATGGAGCACCCCTCCCACCGTATCTCCACTCATCTTTCAGCTAACATACAGAGAGGCGCGAGCCCAGCTGGTTACATAACCCACCACTGCTCTGCTGTGTCTGCTGTGCTCTATTCAGTAAAACACAGGATGGCGCGGCCACCAGGTTATGCAACAGGTGCACATGTGCTAGCAGGATGTCTTCCTGACCGTGGGTGCTGGAGCTCATTAACACACCCACACTCTCCACAGTGTTTTCAAAACATGTGTCTGGGTATGTATATATGGCTTACTCTAGATGTTCAACAATTTCTATGGAAAGATTATGCACAAGAAAACACGGATTTAACCAGTTTAATTAAGAAATTGTAAATCAGAAGAAGTGAGAGAAACAAAATTAACTCACTGGATCAATTCCCATGGTGAAATTGACATGGAGCATCTTAGTATAACTCAGAACTCCAAAATAGATACATAGTTTGTATGGCCTACACTACAAGTCTATCGTTTTATTGGTGCAGAGGGGTATGACGTCTCAATTAGATCCATTTGCTTTGCATTGTATCATTCACATGAATTAAAACAATGGAAAACAGCTCACTAACACCACACAAACATTTGTGACAAAAAAAAAATAGTACTGAAAAAAGAGCAAACACATTTCTGGACAACTAAGGTTAATTCATGGGCAGAGCAGTCAAAGGATAACAGAAAAATACACTGACAGAAAGCACAACTATAATTCTCTGGAGAATGAAAAAAACCTATTATGATCCTTATACAGCATAAACTTGAAACAAAGTCAGGGGAGATAAAGGATGACATAAATACATGTCTCTAAAACCTTTGAAAATACAGATAAAGTACAACACAAGTTTTTACTAGGTGGAAGTGAAACTGTCAATATTTGGTCAAGTTGGGTTTAAATCTCACACGGACTGGTGATAAGCATAATCAGTATTTTTGTAGCAGTATTTTCAGCCTGAAATTGCAAAGGACAGCCTAAAGCTTAAGGGATTTACGACAAGAAGCAGGCCACGGTAATGATTTGGAGTGCTTTAAAAGTTAAAGATTTCTGACCTGGTGAAGGAAGGCGATCCACCTCCATGCGGAAATCGTCCTTGAGGAAGAGGAAGCCGATGATGGAGAAAAAGTAGACAAGAAAGACGGCCAGAACCGTTGTCAAAAAAATGGAGCGGCCATTCCTCGTCACACTCTTTATCACATTGAGCAGCGTCTCCTCTCGGATCACCAGATCAAACAGCTGCAAAGGAAGATCATCATCAGTGAGCCATCAGCAAACATTCGGAACAAACAATCACAATGCAAAGGAGCTTTCTTACCAAAAAGCTGTAGAACAACTCATGAACAAAGAGGCCCAGAACGCAGATGATGGCATAGCCCAAATGGTAGATAAAGAGCATGTCCATCACAACTGCTTTGTAACCTCGAGTGAACGTCCCCTGGTTGCCCACAAAACTTACGAGAAACACCAACTTGTTGAAAAGCTGAAGATGGAATAAAAATGAGGCTCAGGGACAAAAAAAAAGTACAAATCTTGTATGCATGAAAAAGGCAAGAACAGACACGTCCTCCAAAAACAGCGTCAAGCCGTTGTTCACTTACATTGACAGCACCGAGCAAAAGCAGAGCAGGGCCGAGGCCCATAGTGTAGATGGCACGCAGAATAAGGGAAACCAGGAAGAACCCGATGCCCATTGGCTTGGGTAAGACAGGCAGCAGAGCAGTGAAGACGCCCAATGCTACCCACAGTAATATATTCCAGAATGGGGATAATGTGCCTGTGAGGAAGAATAAACAATTGAACGAGGCACAAAACATCAATGCTTTTAAACATGACATCTCTAATGGATTATTTATCTGAGCCAAGAGTTTAACTTCGTGAAGAGTCAAAGGCAACACAGTTAAACAGCCATCCATAGGGACATCATCACTTAAAACAGCCAACTCTTCCTCAGCACACTGAGTAAATCAGCAGAGAGATGTTCACGGCTCTTTAGGACACTGCAAATCATTGACAGCTCATTGAGGAAGTATGTCCCAGAAAACTTTAACACTTCTGAACGCCACAGCAACCACATGTGCAGTATGTTTACATTTCAGTGAATTACATCAAGGCACACCAGCAAACATACTGCTCTCACATCTGCACTGAGTCTACAAAACCAGTAAGTGACTGATACGGGTGGCAATTCCCTCAATATTTAACAAAAAGTAAAGTCAGGTATTCTAACACTGCAAACAAAAATCATGTGAAGAGATGAAGAGTGAAATGTGTTGGCTACTGGGTGCTAATTAGATTTAAGCATGAACTGGAGGGGAATAACATCAAGTCACCCATAATCAGCATACCTCTAAAGATGATTAAAGTCCAAGTTGTCCCACCTCCAACGATACCACAATACAATGGGAAACATTTCCTTTAAGCACATTTTATGAACACCTTCTCCTTCTTGTCTGATTAGATATGTTAGATAAAACAGCAGTGTTTGTGGACCACAGGTGAACAAGGCCTTTAAACAAATGGAGTGTAACGTGACACAGCACAGCCATTTTTAATTGTAAAAACAAAGCAAAAAGCATTAATAATTAACAGTTCAAAAAAAAAAAAATTGTTATAGACTTACTTTAATTAAAAATGAGTGTTTTTCTGGACCACAATCATTCCATAGTTTTTAAAGGTGATTACAAAATTTGAAACTGTTTAATAAAACAACTTTGACTACATGCAGTAAAGTCAGACAGATGCATCAAGACCAAATATTATTCCTGAATTATTTAACAGTATGTCTGCTGCTAAGCTGGGCTACAGGCACCTTTATTTTCAATAAAACATCACTTTTTCCTCAAAAGGGATTAAAAAACAGTAATTTTGGAGAAGAATAAACAGTGAACTGTGCACTTGCCCTAATTGTAAGTCAATATAAAGGCATCTCACTGTTGCCCATTGGTTTCAAGCTGCTATTTGGTGTCGGATGCTCCAGCCACTGGTTACATAGGTTTCCCTCATATCACGTCCGTCATATGTTGCATGTATGTCAGTGGTATTTGCTTCAGTTGCTCAGATCTCCTCACACAGCCAATAGTCTCGTTATGCCTCCTTATTTAGCAATGTAACTAAGAAATATAAAATCCCCTCATTATTTCAGTTGAATAATACTAATGAGTGTGTCTGCATCGGAATTAAATAGAAACATAATTTAGCTGAAATCAAGCACTTTTACTCTTCACATACATTCTCTACTACGTTTATTAGATTTTATTTCAGCACCAGAAGCTGTTCATACTATGACTATGATTAGATTTTACACAGTGCACAAAAAGAAAAAAAATCATCTCTGCCTTTCACATTGTGCTATTGACTATTAGATGGTAAATTCAAATCTAATTTTATAGTGGCAAATCTATACCAGATTAAATAAACAATAAGAACAAGGTCAGTCCTTAGTGATTTTAAATGTTGTAAATATGTTTTATTGGCTTAATGGGTAATTTTTTACTCTTGTTTTTAACTCTTCTGTGTAAAGTGACCTTGAGTGCTTTGAAAGGCACCAAAAATAAAATGTATTATTATTACTACTATTAAGCTGATTTCATGCCCAATGGCAGCTATTTACAGACCACTAAGTTAACAACATTGGTTTGCTTATCAAAAGATTAAAAAGGTAGTATTGGCTTGAAATTACAGAATACAATTTTTAAAATATGCAGATATTCTCACCCTCATCGTCATCGTCACCAAAGGGGTAGAATACAGCCACAGCAACATTGAGCAGACAGGCCAGGTAGAAGGAGATGCTTCCCCAAAGAGAGATGTGACTTGAGAACCAGAACAGAGCCTTATTTTCTGTGCAAACACAACAGGAAGCATAAGTACAGGCAAACAAATTCAGCACACACAAAATCACTGCCAGCCCTTCAGCTTACTGTGGAAATAACATAACCAGACATGCAGGATGGGAATCGTGATTTACGGTCCTGCAGCCTGCTTCTGCTGCCACCACCATCATTATTTTCCAAGAACTGGATTCAGAATGTAAAGAAGACTTACTGCGAATCTTCTTTTGCCAGCTCATCTCATTGTAGAGGTTGTCAAACTGGTGGAAGAAGTCGTTAACCTTGCTGCCTTGGTCATCTCTCTCAGTGGTGGTGAACACACGCATCTTGGACTCCTCAGTGAGGTACTCACAGATGTCAGGGACTGGAAACACTATCTGCTCCATGGTGCGGTCATGACGCACTATCTGATGACAAAGATTCCTCATTAAAGGTTTTTGATATGACTGAATAGTTTGAAAAAAAGTTATAGAGACTACAAGGATACAAGACAAAATGCTAATGAGGTTTACCTCTATCTGAGCTGTGTGCTTGGCATAATAAAGGAGGACGTCATCCTTCTCTTCATCCGTGTCCATGCCTGACCCTGGACCCAACCCTGACCCAGGCCTGAGGTTCTGCTGCAAGATCTTGTTGTGCCTGGCCAACTACGGATGGAAAAGAAAAGATTTAAGATAGAACTCGCATGGTGGTGGTAGCATCATGTTCTGGTTAACTGCACAAAGTGGATGGAAAAAAGGAGGAGGACTACCTCCAAATCACATAAAAGCCAAATAAAATACATTTAAGTTTGTGGTTGTAATGTGACAAAGTGTAGAAAAAGGGCACAATACTTTTTCAAGTTACTATACTGTTTCCATTCAAGTTCATCTTCTATAAAGGCCATTATTTCAAATAATAATCATTTTAAATAAAGTGATCCAGATCAACAATCAAATTTAACAGTTTCTTCCTATATCCACACTCCACCAAGGTAGTTTTTGTGTAATCTCGCTAATAAGAAGACATACAAAAAGAGCACCCATGGCACAAGGAACAATGGATGGCCAATAAACAGCCATTTTTATGATTCTGGTGTTTTTTTCTTTTTTGTGTCGTTTTCCTGTTTTGTGTACATCTGACAGATGTGAGAACAGCTAAAAATCCAAGTTAACAAATGAGATTTTCTTAATTTTTTCTACTCTGCGTAGTTAATCTGACATCAGTTTACTTGAAATGTGCATCAAAATAAAAAGTGAGGCATAATAACAAATCCCATGTTTCAGTTAAGATGGTTTGGATGATTTTGGCCATTTTTGTTTAAACTTATTTTAATCATTTATTTTACTGATTCAAAATATTTAATTGTGGAGAAATTAAAATAATTATTTAGTTGATATAGTTATCTTTTTGCAAGTCCTAATTAACTTGAATGTATCAAGATGATATATTCAAAAGCAAATGTACAAGTTTGTATGTGTGTGTTGTAAGCTCAAAGGTCAAAAACACAAAAAGTCAAACATTTAATAAAAAAACAAAACAAAACTGCTTTTCATGATGAAACAGGTCTGCTAGTTAGACTTAAATATCCTGTCTGACACTTGGCTCTAAAGAGACAGAAGTGAAAACCCACAAGACTTAGCCTGCACTCTTCAACTTACAGTTTAGACAAAGACGGAGGCACTTCAGATGGATGCAACATTCAAAACAAAATGATTTTCTCAGGAGTACAGTAGTCCTGTCTCATTCATTCATCCCTGACACAGTGAACCATGTGTATTTAGTTTTGTAGTGACTACCTGCCTCGATAAAAATGCCTAAAGCCTTTCTGTCAGTAGAACCACTGTCACATCACAAAAACTAATTTCAGAAAACTGTCAGAGCAGTTCATTCAGAGAAGCAGTCTTCCATCATTTGACACTCCTGTAGTGCATTGGTCCAGTGGTTATTAGAAGGTCAGACAAACAGGGCAAATGCAGTGATCCCTTAGTTATTACCTGGTGGGCCAGGATGTAAATGTTATGTCCGACATCTTTGGGTCTGATCTCGTCTCCCATGCTGTCCTCGTCATCCTCACTCACCAAACCTTGAGAGTACGCGTCCTTCATTACATCCACCTGAAGCAAAGGTGTTATAAAAGTCAGTCGTTGCACTGGATATATCAGATATAGTTTGTGTACATGCTTTACCACACTTACCAATTCAGTGGGTCTCATCTTGTAGAGAATCTTCTCTGCATTCTCACTGTCATGGCAGCTCTCCATGATAGCTAACAGGAGCTTGGAGGCATTGTTCTGTAATACAAGTTCCCAATAATCAGCTTTTATATTTTGATTAGTTATGCACTACAAAGCTGAGTAACTGAGGGGAAAAATACTTGATGGATGCAGTTTTAGCAGAATGCTGTGACCTGACTAAAGGGTTGCACTACTGAAAATCTCTGTAGTCAGACAGGTAGACTGTAGCCAGTAACCATAGGCTTTATTTGCCCTTTTAACTATCGAACAATTGCTAATGTCTATATCTAATTAAATACTATACAGCCTTGTAAGTATATTATATGCTAATGGAAGTGTGTCACCTTCCAGACCTCTCTCATACGCCTACTCCTCACCTTGAGCTGCAGCACCAGGTCTAGCCGATCTTTCTCCAAGGGCTTGATAGGGTTGACAATCAGTGCTATAATAATATCAATACCGTTTGACTCATGTTTAGCTATGCAGCTCTGCAAAAGAAAAATGGACATGCAGTAATTAGTGTTAGCTAAATTAGATAAAGATACATACAATACCAGTCAAAGGTTTGGACATGCTCGTCCAAAATTTTGACTGGTATTGTACAATTCATCTGAAAAAAGTGTCTATGATTTACAAGTCATGCTAAACCCAAATAACAGATAATCGTGTAAGACGGGTTATTATACCACAGCTCATGATTAAAACAGCGATGCGATCACAAAATTCTGCAACTCCACCCATAAAGGAGTAAAGAGAACATTTTTAGAACAATGTCTAGACAACTTCCAGGGCATCTGCCATTTTTTAGATAATTCAGCTCCTTTATGACCACTTGCATATGCAAAATTTCACCACAGACCTCAAACATGAGGTTTTTCTTAACCACTTACCAAACACATCGTCACCCTTCCCAACTCACATTTGGAGGGAGAGCTGCATCCTGGACAGATTGCAATCCATAACAGGGCCAACTCAGGCAGTCACTCATGCTCACATTCACACCTACAGCCAATTTAGAATCACCAAATTTTCTTCCTCCTGCCAATTACAGGAAACCCACACAGGCACAGGGAGAACATGGATATGCCACACAGAAAGGCCCCAGCTGGACAGCAGGTTTGAAAACACATTTTCTTGCCGTGAGGTAACAATGCTAAACAC
>VUQJ01018345.1:1853-14184 GCA_015108635.1 Andinoacara biseriatus | reverse complement strand
AATATTTAAAAAAAAAATCTTTTTTTTTTCCCCCCCCCTCTCTCTCTCTCTTTTTTTTTTTTAAAGAGCAATAACTGTAAAAATGATCAAAATGAAGGACAAATGCTAAGAAGCAAACATTTGTGGTAAGGTGCATTCACTAGCATGAAATCTATCCAATCATCTCTCAGAGGGCTGAGCAGATTTCATCTCATTTCACCTAATAGGAATCATCGCCATCATCCCATGACACATTTCTGCCTTGATGGAAGCAGTGGTTTGCAGGATGACAATGCTCTTATCAACAAAGAGATTGGAGCTTGAGAGAGCATGACAATTACAATGTTGTCCAATATCTTGATTCTATCGGAGCATTTATGAGAGATTCTGAGATAGCAGCTAGGACGTGTTTGGTGAAAGGCCATCCATAATGATTTGAGATGTTATTTTAAGATTTTTGGTTAATATTATTCTGGCCTGGAAAACCCAACACAGCTCTGTTTTAAAACTTAGACCATGAACTAATGACCTTTCCCTAAACTATTTGGGATAGAGACTAGTTTTCCCTCTCTTAGAAAACTTTAACTGTACAAATTATGACCAGACTGCGCTTCTTCCACACACCATGTACACACAAGCACACAAGTAAAAACAAGTCAAAAAGGCTATACAGAACGGATATTTTGTGTGCAAGGATTATTGATGCATATGTACTAAACAACGCACTCCACAACACTATCTTGCCTCTAGGAGTTCATTTGTTTAATAACTGCATTTGTTTTCTTTCTAATAAATATCTGTGTCTGTGCGACATTTGATGCAGATGAGCAGAAATGAGATGAAAAGAGTCACGGGGATAATCTTCCTTCAGTGGTTATGTAATCAAATTGTGTGACTGACAGGTGGATGACTTGCATTGTACATTTCATCATCTATTTTAATACACAACCCAAGGTGCAATGGATGGAAAAGGGAAGCAAGGGAGGAAGGACGGAAGGATGGAAGGAAGGAAGGAAGGAAGGAAGCTAAATTATGTATGAACCCTACAGGTGGTCAGCATCCATTTCTATGGTGATCTAACAACTCAATACGGTCATGTTTGATGACGACACCTCACAAATACTGATCAACAGACTTGAAGAGGAGCTGGATAAGGGGCGTAATTAAAAATGAATGGACTGTAGGCAGCCACTTGTGGTTTCCATGGAAACATGTTAACAGGTTAGCAGGTGTTAGATAGGTGTCCGTCAAAATAACACCTGAATACACTATTAGTTACACCTAAATTGTCGATACAAGGCAATTATGCTAATTTCTGATCCTACCATCATCGAAGCAGAAATTGAGACTCAGACCATGCAACAATGTTCTATTGCCCACTTTTGCTGAGTGTGAATTGTAGCCTCAATTTCCTGTCCTTAGGAGAGGCATCCAAGTGTGGTCTTCTGCTGCTGTAGCCTTTCTGCTTTAAGGTTCGACTTGTGCATTCAGAGCTACTCTTGGTTGTAACACTGCACAGGTAACTGAATTTTATCTTGATCACGATTTTAGCTTCGCCTAATTAAAGTGATGTTAACCCAGAATATATCATATGAAACAGAGTTTTTAAAGTTTTGCTGTAAACGTATACAGCTACTTGAAAACACACCATTATTTGCAGTATGATTAATGCATGAAGGCCAAGAAAAACAATGCAGTGGTTGCTAACGTGACTCGTCCTTAGACAAACAGTGTGTTTGCACATCCATCCAGCTCGCAAAGATTCACTGAAAATACCAGCACAACTTGCAAAGATGTCTTCACTAAATATGGTGTGTAATGAAGGCTTCAGGAGTTTGGTCAACATATTGGACAAAAGATGTGTTATGTGCTGCACTCCTCACCCTCTCTTTGAGAAAGAGACCAGCCACCCTTCAGAGAAAGATCATTTCTTCCGCTTGTATTTGTCATCTAATGCTTTCGTTCACTATCCAAAGCTCATGACCATAGGTGTGGGTAGGGACGTAGATCAATCGGTAAACTGAAAACTTAGCTTTTATGCTCAGCTCCCTCTTCACCACAACAGACCGGTGCAGCATCCGTATTACTGCGATCCATCTGTGGATGTCCCGTTTCCTTCTCCCGTCACTTGTGAACAAGACCTAGAGATACTTGAACTCCTCTACCTGGGGCAGTAACTCTTCCCTGAGCCGCACTGGGCACTCCACCCTTTTTCGACTGAGGACCATGGCCCCAGACTTTGAGGTGCTCATTCTCATGCCAGCTGCCATTCCACTGCAAGCTGGAGGCCACCACCTGATGAAGCCAAAAGGACCGCATCATCCGCAAAGAGGAGAGACAAGATTCTGAGATCACCAAGGCAGAAGCCTTCCGCTCCATTGCTACACCTAGAAATTCTGTCCATAAAAATTATGAACAAATTGGTGAGAAAGGGCAGCCCTGGCAAAGTCCAAAACCCACAGTAAACGAGTCTGTCTTATTGCCGGCTATACTCACCAAACTCTCAGTGCAGTTGTACAGGGGCTGGATGGCCTGCAACAACAAGCCAGACACCCCATACTCCTGCAGGACCTCCCACCGGACACCTTGATAGTCGAATACCCTCTCCAAGTCCACAAAACACATATAGACTGGATGGGCAAACTCCCACGCACACTCGAATATCCTCAAGAGGATGAAGAGCTGGTCCAGTATTCCATGACCAGGATGAAAACCGCATTGTTCCTCTTGAACTCTTTGACTAACTGACGGACTTTCCTTTCCAGCACCCTGGAGGAGTGGGAGCTGAGGAGTGTGAGCCCCCAAAAGTTGGAGGACACCCTCCGGTCTCCCTTCTTAAAGATTGGGACCACCACCCCGGTCTGCCAATACAGTGGCACCGCCCCAGATCTCCACGTGATATTGCACAGGCATCTCAACCTAGACAGCCCTACAACATCCAGACCCGTCAGGAACTCCGGGCGAATCTCGTCCACTCCAGGGGCACTACCACCAAGGAGTTGTTTAACCACCTCAATGACCTCAACCCCAGTGATAGGCGAGTCATCCCCCTAGTCCCCCTGTCATTGGTATTAAGGAGGTCCTTGAGGTATTCCTTCCACCGCCTGACTATAGCCTCAGTTGAAGTCAGCAGAACTTCACCTGCACTATATACTGTGTGAGTAGAGCACCGCTTTCCCCTCCTGAGTCACTTGACGGTTTGCCAGAATTGCTTTGACGCCATCCAAAAGTCTTTTTCCATGACCTTGCCAAACTCCTCCCACACCCAGGTTTTTGGTTCAGCCAACACCCGAGCGGTACTTGGTCTGCTGGTACCTGTCAGCTGCCTCCAGAGTCCCACAGGCTAACAAAGCCAGATAGCACTCCTCTTTCTGCTGGCTCCCTTCACCTCCGGTGACCACCATCTGGTTTGGGGATTACCACCACGACAGGCACCAACCACCTTGCAGCCACAGCTCTGAGTGGCAGCTTCAACAATGGAGGAGCGGAACATGGTCCAGTCGGACTTAATATCCTCAGCCTCCCTTGGAATCCTGTCGAAGTTCTGCCGGAGGTGGGAGTTGAAAATCCAGTGGACTGGGGCTTCTGCCAGGCATTCCCAGCACACCCTCACAATACATTTAGGTGTGCCGGGTCTGTCCAGCATCCTTCCCTGCCACCTGATCCAACACACTACCAGGTGGTGATCAGTTGACAGCTCAGCTCCTCTCTTAACCCGAGTGTCCAAAACATATGACTGCAGATCTGATGATGTGATTACCAAAATCAATCATTGACCTGCGACCTAGGGTGTCCTGGTACCACATGCACTTATGGACATCCTTATGTTCGAACATGGTGTTCATTATGGAAAAACTGTGGTTTGCACAGAAGTCCAATAACAAAACACCATTCGGGTTTAGACCGGGCAGGCCATTCCTCCTATATCTAGCCGATATCTCTCAACCTCACGCACTAGCTCAGACTCCTTCCCAAACAGAGAGGTGAAATTCCATGTCCCATTAACCAGTCTCGATAGCTGGGATCGTTCTACAATGGCCTCCGCCCATGGCCACCGCCTGACACACACTGCACCCGACCCCTACAACGCCTCCTGCGGGTGGTGGGCCTACAGGATGGCAGGCCCATGTCATCTCTCCGGGATGTGCCCAGCCAGGCATTAGTTAATTAATTAAAAGTTTAAATAAATGCTCTGAGTCCAGACTCAGATAACTCATAATTACTCGTAATTATTGTAAATGTTATTTTATTTTATATTCTTTTTATGTAGATTTTAGACCATGTTGAATCATCTGTGAAGTAATTTGAACTGCACTAACCTTCATGAAAGGTCTTATACAAAGAAAAATCGATTTATTTATTGACTGGCATTGTTAGTCAGACAAGTAATCTGAAGGCATCACATCACACACAGTCCCATAGACATGTAATGGGCATTTTTTTTTCCATTGCTTGTGTATTTGTCCTGAGGACAGAAAATTAATACATTTCCTTAATATTTCAGAATTTTGCAGTTTGTAACTGATGCACCAAAAATGCACCAATTATCTGGTATCTTTGTTCTTTTGCACGTTTCTCTACTGTCGTACGGTGTTGACTGTCACACCTCTTTTAAAGCTGACGCGTACAGCTAATCAGTATTCAGATGTATATGACTCATTTGTGTAGCTGCCATTGTAAGTAGTTGCTTCTCACTATAAATTGTGGGTGCATTTGAATGTATAAAATGCAATGTGACTGTTGAAGGAGGGTCATCTAAAATAAAACTGAATTATCAAGGACCAACAATGGTCATTATTAATGGGATTAATAAAAAAAAAAAACTGCTGCTAAAGAAAAAAAAAGGTCTAATTATTCTGATAGCGAGGCATCATATAAATGATGCACCTCATTGTCTCACCACAAAGGCTGGCCAGATAAAGTTCCGCTAAGGATCCTCAGAGTACCAAAGAGCAAAGATGTGTAGGAGCACGTGTAGCTGATGCTCCCTGTGTCAGTAAACACTCCATCTCATCTGCAGTCAGCAGAGACACTTGTCTGCCTGCACTGTCTGGCTGAGCTGTCTCACAGAAACTGACACACGCATGCGGGCGGACACACACACACACACACACACACACACACACACACACACACACACACACACACACACACACTTCTTGAACTGAAGGTGAGGATCCATTGAGCCAGTGTCTCATTTCCACACACCACTACACAGACACAATCACTGTGCATCTCCAACCTCAGCACTACACTTTTTTTTAAAGGCAATGCCTCCCAATACATGCTCCCTTGCAGACTGAACCATGTTTGACTTAGCATTTCCGTTTTTCCTGACACAGGAAGTACCACTTAGAAGAAGAAAAAAAAAATGCTCTAGCAGGTAGAAGCTGGAAGGGGGTGGGGTGGTGACATTTTTTTTTCCTCTTGTTTGCTTCCCTTCTGGGTGATGCAGTCTGCTGGCTAGGTCTGCAGAGAGAAAGGAGAGAGGAGGCAGGATGGCAGTAGAGAAGAGTCAGCCCTGCCTGACTCATCTGCTTGTTGCTGCATTGACAAGAAAAACTCTAGTCAGGTGATGTAAGAGCTACGAGAGAGAGAGCGAGAGAGAGAGACACTAAGAAAGAGAGAGAGAGAACTGACAAAAGTAAGAGGAGGGTGGCAGGAGGAAGAGAGGAACAAACAAAACCTAGCAATGAGCAGACACTCGTGGCATTTTAAAATGTGCACCGGCACGCCACACTGCGGCTCTGGTGTCCAAGCTGGGGATGAGCTGCCGATCCCCACCTCTGGGTTCCCCCCACCCCCTCCTCCTTCCAGACCTCTTGCAGCTCTGCTGTCTACAGATTCCTGTAACTCCAGTGAGAAGCATGGATAAAAAGAAAGCGCCTGTTCTGTTCTTCTTTAGGTGGTCTGAAAACTCACGCATGCATTGGAGGGCAGTACCAGCTGTAAACCAGGACATACAGTACCTGGATAGAAAAGTTTGAGTTGCTCAGCTCTGATAAGGAAGCAGAGAATCAGGCCGTGAAGAAGGACAATATTCCCCAAACAAGGTTGAGATGAGAAGGGTGGGAGGGTAAAGGCTTTCTTTTCTGCATTATTTTCTCCCACAACAGAGGAGTCAGTCTGTGTTTTACAAACAGCAGGACTCAAGTACACAGTGAGTTTCCCTCACAGGCTTTGACAGTCCAACAACTTCACCATCACAAAGCATCAGAAGCTTCAGCCAACACACTGATCAGGACACATTGTCAAACTCAAACTCTGTCTTCTTGCATTGTGGTCATTAACACGAGACACAAAAACTCAAAGGGAAATTTGATCTTATGTGTGGTTTAAAAGCACAAGATACAACTTATCTAATAAAAACTTCAGTTGTCTCTAAGGTGAGCTTGGCGCTGAATGGAAAATGAAAAGCTTAAAGTGGGAGCCTTTTATAATAAAATACATATCCATATCTATGTGTTTTCTAAGATTTCTTCTTTCTAGACACTTATTTTGTAAAAATTTTAAAAAAAAAAAAAAAAAAAAAAAAAATAAAAAAAAAAAAAAAAAAAAAAAAAAGAGAAAAAAAAAGGTTTCTCACAAAAAACCTGTGACTCACAAATCTGAATCTTATGTAATGTTAGTCAGGCAAAGTGTTGTCTGGGATTTAAGATTTAATCATGTCAGTGTTACTGGCTATTTTATTGCGTCTGCTTTTGGGAAGTGCTTTGATGCCTCGCACATTGACGGGCTTTGCCTTATTGCTATGAATTAGTTATAGTGGCTCTATCTGTTTTAGCATTGTATTGTACTGTCAAATTGATTCACACAAACTGTAGGCGACAAATTTAACACCTTTGCTGGCGTATCGTGACTGTTAAGATTATAATAAATTTTGCAACACTTCTCTCAAGGTTGTTGTCATTGTTTTGGAGACTCTCCAGTTGGCTGACTGCAGAAAATAAACAGTATCTAACAATAATAATATAAGTAATATGATGTGTATTGGCTTTAGAATTGTTTCTGTGCTGAGGGTGAAGAGGTCAAAGCCTCTAAATCAACTCTGCACTTTGTATTCACATAACAAAATCTGTTCTTTGTTTGCTGACTGCCTAAAATGTCTAACTCTGCAATCACAAACCATCTTTTCTGAATAATTGACTGGCACGAGGTGAATTAAAAAATATGTTTTCTTAAAGCATTGCAGAATTTATCTCTGAATGACTATGCCCTCAAAATGAACCTCAACTACATTTTTTTTCTCTGAGAAAAACAAAACAAAAAAAAACATATAAAAAAATACCCTGTTATATAACAAGGCTACCTGAACTTTATTACATAACAGTTAATGACCTGTAATTCTGGATATTATCTCATTTCAGTCAAATCAGTCTTAAGTGACAGGCTGAAACAAATCTCTGCAGCTTGCACCAGACTGTCCTTGAGCTCACCAACTGCCACTCGAAGCCTTAGAAACACAACACTGAATGAACACAAACGGCTCTTAAAACCACACCTGAATATAAATTATGCAAAAGGTTGCATGGGTGAAGGAAATTAAACTGCAAGTAGCAGGTAGTGCAGTACGTGTCACGGTGCAGTATGGAGAATAAGTGCCACGTGTGCTTATCTGGGCCAGCTTGGAAGAGAGTGTGGTCATGTATTATTGGATTGTATATGGAACTGTGGCACCTGCCTGAACTAGCAGAAGGTGAAATTGCATGCTCGCACATAATAGCACTGTATGTGAGCAGACTAAAGGAAAAAAATAAACATTTAGGTCCATCATTTGCTGGACAAAGATACTGGTTTGTGTAGTTTTGCCTCTGAACAATCAACATGCATTGACTGTTAAAGTATTGCTGCCATTTATATACACAGTCCGCCATGTTCAGAGGCTCAAAATGAAGTAAACAAACAAACTTAAATATAAAGATTGTTTTTAATACTTTGCAGTCAATGGCCGTCTGAAGCCTAAAACTCACGAACATCAACAAACCATGTGTTTTCTCCCTTGAGATGTTCTGCTAAGCCTCTACTGCAGCTGCCTTCAGTTGTGGCTGTCTCTGCTTTCAGTTTTGTATTTAATAACTGAAAATCATGCTATTTTGCACTGAGATAAGGGCACTGACTTGGCTATTGAAGAATATCCCATTTCATTGCCTTGAGAAACTCTTGGGTTTCGTTTGCAGTTTCTGTTTCTATCAATGTCCATTTGCACTCTGAAGGACCGTTCGATCAGTTTTGGAGCATTTGTCTGAATCTGAGCAGAGAGCATGGCCCCGCACACTTCAGAATTCATCCTGCTACTTCTACCAGCAGTCATATCATCATTAAAGACCAGTGACCTGGTCCCACTGGCAGCCATACATGCCCATTGCCTCCACCGTGTCTGACAGATGCTGTGGTACGCTTTGGATCATGAGCTGCTTCTCTCCTTCTCCATACCTAACTGCAAATGTAAACAAAATATGTGTTCACTATATTACATTTAAAATATAACAAGTGGAAGACATTCACGTCAATGTAGTGACCGCTCACAGTAAAAGCTACATCTGCTGATGGTAAGAAATCTCCTACTCTGAGAACTCCTTCCTGCTTAGAGGGACCATTCACCTGAAAATCAACCTTGCTGTGAGAGAAGTTTCATGTATTTTTCCCTCCCTTTCTACTAAAGCAAACCTGCAAAGGAATTGTGTGTCTACCTGTGAGGCTTGTGAGACTGTGACAGCATGAAAACATTAACAGCCTTGCTTTTGGCTGTGCTGTAATGTTAGCTAGCTCTTACATGCTTCCTGTGGTCTATGGATGTCATTTGGTTAATCTGATTTTGTGGTAAGCTGTCCCTTTAAGAAACACATTTAATGATATTAAAGTGAACAAAAGCAACTCGATTTAGTTAAGCACAGAAAGCATGATAACAACAGCAGTGCACAAAGTTTTTAATTATATAGCATCCAATCAAATTCTTCACCATCATTAGCCTCTGTGACTGTCCTTGCACTTGCAGCCAAGTAATGCAGCCAAGTGGTATCATTCTTTCGTTCCTGCTTGTAATAGTTCACCACGCGACATTAAACAAGAATATAAACCATCATTATTTCCTTAATGACAAGCCAAATCCAAACTCTCTTTCAAAACTGTCTGGAAATTGGAGATCTTTGAACATTTGCATGTTAGAGTTAGAAATCAGCTTGAACTCTGCATCAAGTATTTGGTCTGCGAGATTATAGTGGCTGTGTTGTACAAGACATGACTGTGATTAAGACTAACCAGTCAGCTGGTAACCAGGAGATGTATGCGATGAATGAGGCAGTAATTCTGAAGTATAAGCAAACCAGCTTATATGTATGGCTTGTCATAGGAGCATTAAAACTAAAAATGAACTGTCATGGCTTTGGATACTTGATGAATCTGAGCCATTATAAAATTGTTTTCTCTGTAAAACCTCATTTTATTTTGGTTACCTTCATTATATACAGAAATAACAAATAAATTATCAAGTGATTAAATTTTACCTGATCTAAATTGATTTGTCTAAAACATGGTTTGATCAGTAATTCTAAAGCAGACTAAATGCACAGTATAACACGCACAGAAACACTCCTGCATGTAACTGCTTTCAGAGATGGTGGCTTATTTGCCCAGACTGACACTGAACTGCTAAGTGACCTGGATCATCTTAGCTCAGAAGACAAGATGAGCCAAGCACTTTTCTGCTGTATATAAAATGGATCCCCTGTAAGCCCCGGGAGAGAAGTGAATCGGCCACAGATCATCACTCTTGGAATTATAGGAGATTTCTCCAAACACTCTTCCACAAGGAAAATATTTTTTTGACATGGTGTCCACTTGGTACTCATCTAATATATTGAAAGATTCAGTAACTTTAACAGATTGCTAAAGTAGAGTGCTGATAATGATGGATGTCACAGCACATTTTGTAGGTTGAGGCAGTTAGGAGTGTGGAAATTCTCTGAATCCACAGTTTGGAGCAGCCTATAGCTATAAACTTGGTCTAAAAGATGGATGTAGCCAGTGTGACAACATCCTCTGGTTATGGAAGTCCATTTTAAAGCCTAAAGCTGAGCATTTTTGGCTGTCTCCATTCTTGGCATTTTGAAACCTGACAAGATGAGCAAAGGGTGGACCAGACTGAAAAACCCAGGGAGACACTGTAGAGATTTGCCCTTCACAAGGCAGCCCACCCTAAAGCATAACTTGCTTTACAAACACACTGGACTTTAATGGGAACTATAATTTACAAAATGAACACTATGCTGCATTAAATTTATAGCCTGGCACAATAAACCTATCAGGAAGGTGTGTATTAATAATTCCAGTGAGCAATAGGGTTGTTTTCCCTATTGACTGCTATTCAACCATTTTTTTAAAATTGTTATTTATTTTTGTGACCTCAATTTTAGACCATGACCAAAAAATCAACTCCATTGTTCTGATTTCACCAGATTCACCCATTACAACCGGCCCTTAACAGCTACGACTAAAAGCACAAGCAGCATGAGCATGTAGCTAATTTCGTAATGCAGTTTCTCAGCTGCTAATAAGCCATCCTACATTGTCTTAAAAATGGCCAGACACTCAGCTAGCCCGTGGATTTCACTTCAAAGCTTATTTAACTCTAGCATAATGCTCCTGATCTGTATATGTTAGCTTGCTGCACCCTCTAGGTAATATCCACACCTTAGCAGCCTCAACACAGGAATTAGATGCAGTATATCACTTTCTACTTATGTGGACCATCAAAGTTAATGAAATAGCCATTGATAATAAATGTATCTAACCTGGTTGAATTATTTAATCACTTGATTGTATGCAGGGGTTAGTAAAAGCAAACAGTTATTGTTTGTGCAAAGTGGTGCAGTACACCAGTCTCCTAATGATCATCTCCAGGTTAATAGGGGTCTATAGCTGTCTGTTATCAATCCAGACTTTGGCATATTGACAGAGTAAAAGCAGCTGTGGGAGCTGCACATGTGGCAGGAAGTAATTAGGCATCCATTACACAAAGCTGATCATCTTTGCATGCCAATAATGCACTCTAAAGATTTTCCTCTTGGCCACTTCAAAACACAAGGCCACAGTTAATGTAAATAGCTGCGCGCTGACCTTCCCGTCACCACAATCTTTCCCTTCTGAGGGAACATCACCATTAATGATGAATCATAATGGAGTCTGGCATTTTTGTGTCATTATCTGACAGACTGCAGCTTCTCCATCAACCCCAAAGACACCTACATCTAAATCCTATTATACCCCCTCCTTCAGAGCTGTGGTAATGTGAGGAGGATCACCAAGCATTTGTTAACACGCTACACCTGTGATAAGCTGCACTTATGTTAGACAGCCGAGTAAAGCAATGCATTGGAAATACCAGATTTGATGTGTTTCTGCACACCCACACATTGACACACAGGCAACACAGAAAGCGCTTTTATTACCAATGTACCCACACACAGACAAAAATCGCACAAAGTTTCTTTTGTGATAATGTTGTGACTCGGCCCAAGTTTCCCTCGAAAAGTGCAGGTTTTCTTCGATTCACTGACCCTCTCCTCTCCCTCATTCCCTGAGCTTGGTCATGAAATATGTATTCACATTCATTATGTTTGGACATCAACACCCAGAACTAAAGGACTATCCTTCCTCTGTCAGTCCCAATAGTCCAGCCTGCTTCTTCTACACTCCAGCCTGTTCAGGACTGACAATAGATCTCTGTTCAGTTTCTGTGTCAAAGCTAAAGCTGAATCAGACAGAGTAAATCTGTCACAAGCTCTAAACTTTTGCCTCCACTAATTCTTAAACAAAGAATGACAAATGAAACACTTAAGTACAGTAAACAGCTGGCCTCCCTTGGTATTATTCTCCTTCTGAATTAGGATCTTTTTCTGTACACGTTTCATATAGTATAACAAAAGATGTTATAAATGTATTTTAAGCTTCTTTGTTGAATGGTTGCTTCATCCAATTTGGCTGTGTGTCTGCGCAAGCTTGAGATCCAGCTGAGCCTTGTGAGGACTGGAAGCAGGAAATGAGAAAGATGGAAACATTCAGCCCTGGGGCTCCTGTACAGGATCTGGAAACCAAAAAGAAGACAGTGTATCTAAAGAGAAAAAAAAAAAAAGAAAAAGCATGACCTACTCTCAAACACCATGTCATTGCCATGTGAGGTAAAAGAAATAACTTACAAACAATCTAAAAATGAATTGAACTCTCCTCACTTTTTATGCAGTGTCTAAAAAGAAGTAGCACCCACCCAAGTTTATCATTTACAAACAGTTATGAGACAGAATTTCACACATGGACTTGTTCAAGTGAAAAGTGCTACTAAGAAAGCTCATTAATG
>VUQJ01018343.1:10730-22709 GCA_015108635.1 Andinoacara biseriatus | reverse complement strand
TTTGCATTTGCGCAATATTGCCAAAATTAGAAACATCCTTTCTCAGGCTGATGCTGAGAAGCTAATCCATGCATTTATTACTTCTAGGCTGGACTATTGTAATTCATTAATTATCAGACTGTCCTAAAAGCTCCCTGAAAAGCCTTCAGCTGATCCAAAATGCTGCAGCAAGAGTGCTGACAGGGACTAGAAAGAGAGAGCATATCTCTCCCATATTGGCTTCACTTCATTGGCTCCCTGTTAAATCTAGAATAGAATTTAAAGTCCTTCTTCTCACGTACAAAGCTTTGAATAATCAGGCCCCATCTTATCTTAAAGACCTCATAGTACCATATCACCCCAATAGAGCACTTCGCTCTCAGACTGCTGGATTACTTGTGGTTCCTAGGATACTTAAGAGTAGAATGGGAGGCAGAGCCTTCAGCTTTCAGGCCCCTCTTCTGTGGAACCAGCTCCCAGCTTTGATTCAGGTCCGTATTGCACAGCTTCTTTTTACTCACCATTTTTACTCTGTTCATACTTCACTCTGTGTTTATTCATTCTCTGTGTCTCTTCCACAGCATGTTTTTGTTGTCCTCTCTCTCCCCTCAGCCCCAACTGGTCTCAGCAGATTGCTGCCCCTCCCTGAGCCCGGTTCTGCTGAAGGTTTCTTCCTGTTAAAAGGGAGTTTTTCCTTCCCACCGTCACCAAGTGCCTGCTCATAGGGGGTCGTTTTGACTGTTGGGTATTTCTCTGCAGTATTGTTGGGTCATTACCTTACAATACAAAGCGCCTTGAGGCAACTGTTTGTTGTGAATTGGCGCTGTATAAATAAAATTGATTTGATTTGATTTGATAATGGAGATTCTAAATATCATGTTTCTTTGGATCTTTCTTTTAAACTCTGCTTAAATTCTGCTGTCTTTGTTTGTATTGGCAACATTTAGGAAATTATAATGGTATATGGGGATTCTAAATATCAACAAAGTTTGCATCCAAATATGTCACATTTGACCTCTGACCTCACTTTTACGTGTCACATCTGCATTTTTTTCAAGTTGACCATGAAATGTGCTGTCAAGAGAAGGAGAGTGAGCTGCCTGGTTAGTTAGAAATATACTATAGTATAATATTATATAATAAGCTCAAGTTATTTATGTCCAGTTATTTACAAATCAGAACCTATTTTCAATTACCTACTGCTACATAATGTTTATATAAGAAACACAATACTATTCCCTTAAAAGTAAATACTGCCCAGAGGGAGCTGCCTCTTGGAGTGCTTCTTGTTTGTATTGCAAAAGTGTAAAAAATAATGTATTAAAGAATTAGTAATTACAGTAATTTTTTTACACAGTCTTTCTTTCTTTCTTTCTTTCTTTCTTTCTTTCTTTCTTTCTTTCTTTCGCAGTACTTTCTTGAACCATTTAAAATGTCTTCTTCATATAAACTTTAAATATTACAGAATTTCACATAACCTATTATGTTGTTGTGTAGCTGAAAATATGTTATGTATAATATTGTGCAAAAGTCTTGTGCTATCCCTCATTTCTTTATATTTTGCTTCCAGGGAACCAGACTGCCTTGTAATTTTTTTTAAGTGGTCTTGAGCAACAGTTTTCCAGCTTTCTGAAGGTGGATACTTGGATACTTTTTCACTCATTTTAAATCCAGTCCCTGCATCTGATCATTTTCAGAGGACTGCTTTTTCTGGTTGTTAATCCTCTTAACACTGACCTTTGAAACATTCAAGCATAAAAAAGGCACCTAACTCGAGGGATGAACCAATGTTGTGTCAACAGACAACTTAACATTTGGGTTAACATTTTACAGTGTATAATTAGCTGCTTTGTTACTGGCAGCCTGTTACAAAAACAGATAATTTGTTGCAATTTCTTTAGCTGAATCTATGAACAATGTCAAAGATAACTCAGTTTGACAGGAATATATATTGTTGCATCACAAGGCTGTTCTCAAAGAACTGTTACTAACAACTTGGCATATCTCAGCACGGTGAGCAGTGTCCTTAAAATTTTGAGGAAATTGGACAATTAAAGGAAAAGAAAAGTGGCAGGCCTAAAAACTACAGCAGATGAACAGTATCTGAAAGTCATGTTCTTAAGGAACAGGAAAAAATCCAGCAAAGACTGGACACAGGACCTGAGAAATGCATCTGGACCTTCAGTTGATCCAGCTACTGTTTGCTGTTTCAGTGGAAGGGTGGCTGCAGAGAAGCCATTCTTAGGGAAGGGAAATAGGCTGAGATATGTCTAATTACACAAGAACTGGAGTGAAAATCTGTGGCAACGGGTCGAGAAATTTTTTGTATGGAGAAGGTGTTTCGAGAGGTACAACAGTAAGTGTCTGCAGCCATCTGTAAAACACGGTGGAGGCTCTGTCATGGTTTGAGCTGCAGTGCAGTCAGTGGTGTTGGAGAGCTTGTCAACATTAACAAAATTATGAATGCAGAAAGGTGCACATGGATTGGCCTCCCCAGAGCCCGGACCTCAGTCTTATTGAAGCAGTGTGAGATCATGTTGACAGAGAACAGAACAACGAGCAGCCAACATCCAAAGAAGAGCTTTGAATGTCCGGAAAAACGATTCCTGAAGACTACTAGAAGAAATTACAAGAAAGTTGCCTCAGAGTTCAGACTGTGCTGAAGAATAAAGGTGGTCACACCGAATATTGACTTTAAAGTGCGTTAGAAATATACAAACTCAGCTTTTTCCTTATGTACTGTATTTCCATGTATGTTTGCCCTTTTTAATAAATTTTTGCAGCTATTCCCATTGTCCTAGCAAAAAATAAAGAAATGCCAGCCAGATTAAGAATTTTGCACAGTACTGTATATATAATGTAAATATCTGTGCAGAGCTGTACATATGCCAATACATTAGCATATAATAACTGATAGATCGCCAATGTCTTAACCAAAAAGGCCAAATTAATTAGAGGTGTTATTTTTCTGTGTACTTTTCAGTTTTTTGTTTTTTTTTTAAAGTTTGAATAAGTGATTTAAATGAATACAGATTGGCATGTTAAGCTAATTAAATAAAATGAGTAAAAACAGGTTTAAATCTGAGCACGTGCCAATGTCGTGGCATATGAGTCACACGCTTTTCATACTCATTAAACTTTTCAGTGGCTCCTTAGAGTCTGGCCTGTGTTTGTGTTCTTCACGTATTTGTTCAATGATTGAGCATACAGAGAATAAAGGCACACAAGTGTAAAGAAACATACTGCACCACTAAGTTTAAGAACTGACATATTTATTCTTATGGCTTAGAATGAATCTGTTTGTGAAATTTAACAACTCAATTCCAAAGTAAGATATATCTGAGACCCGAGGCTGCGACGTCACACAAGGCGCACGGTACAGCAGAGAGCGGCTCCACAGACTGCAAAAAGAACAGCAATTAATATTTTAGTGCTTAAACTGCGATAGCCTGGTAGAGCTTTCTATTATGGTGGTGCTTTTAAATACACCGTGACTCAAAAGAAACCTTCAGCGGGCCACTTTCTGCAGGAGCTACCCGATTTCTGTGCACCACGTACGTCAGTGTGACATCGCTGTCCTCACTTGGATGGAGGACACAGTGCCAAATGCTCATTATTACAAATGGAGCTGTCCTCAGTGTCACATCACATTCCAAAGCTGACATTCAGAGGTATTTTCCTGCAAGATTATCAGAAGCTTTCTCAGTTGTTTGCTGGAACGGACTAGCAGCACACACCTCACTGTTTCTGACACAATGGCACGCCTGCGAGCAAGATAAACACACTTCTGTGCCATTACTGCTGCCATCTGAGAGTCACACCTCAATTACCTGTCACCTGTGCAAATAAAGATCTTGTTTTTTTTATGATGCCTTTATGAAGCCTCTTCGTCAGCATTGTTGTTTTGCGAGCACTTCATAATTATGTCTAAAATTTATGCATGTTTATTTCCCCCCACACTTTTTCTTTTAAGCATTTTTGATGATACACAAATTTGACCACAAGCAGTAAAGCAGCAGGTGAAAATATATAAAAAAAAAACATATGTTTTTTCTTTCACTAGAGCCTAGAAAAAAAGATAAACACACACACACACACATACGCGCACAAACACACCACGTGAGACCCAGGAAATGTGCTGCTTTAAAAACATTTGACTTCTACCGTAAGCTTTGGACAGACGAGCGTAAGACAGACTCAGCACACAAAGCAGCATCCAGGTCAGCACAAAAACACAGGGGTCACTTCATCAGTGAAACCAACATACAACATTTGGAATATCTCACATCTGTCAAGCACAAAAAGCACGAGACAAATATAGATTTACTTATGGCTAAATTCCCATAACAAATCTAACAACGGTTTGGAGATAAATCAAGCATGCAATCACATTTTGGCAAAAAAAAAAACCCAGAACATCTTTTGGCAATAAATAAATAAATAAATAAACAGCTCAGCTTGTTGAGCACATCACTCTTCACTGGTCGGGAGCAGCCTTGTAATGGATGAGCATCTTTATCTTTAAGAGGCCAATCTTCATGACAGGACTGAGAGGGATGCGTTCACATCCAAGTCTGTCACATCAGTCACTTCGCGTTGTGCGGCAAAACTCGGAAGGAACACTAAAAGCATTCCAGTCCAGTTCCTTCATTCAAGCCGTTGTGGGGGGTTCAGGCTATATCCTGACCACAGCTGGATAAATCGGGAGGAGGAGGAGAGACTGGATGTATTGCACATATGCATCCACACACACGCACTCACATTCAGCCCTCTCATTTTTCCATGTAGTTGTCGCCACCTTCTCCACTTGTTCTACATCACATTTTCAAACAGCTGCATGGATCTCATCATAGTTTCATCCTGTTGAGAAAGAAGATAAATATTCATGGTGGACCATGTTGAAAACATTTTAGATCTCAATTAGACAAAAAGCATGCTGGATATCTACACTGAAATGGACTGAATAATGTGTTAGGAACCAAAGGATGCCACATCATTTGATTTAATGACACCCTGATAATCAAAGTGAAAATACTGATGCAGCAGGCTGGTCTGTTTTGCCAAAAATTCATTGCAGCAACTCAAAATCGTTCTTAGTAGTTTGCATGCCCCCCCACATGCTTGTCTGTATGCCTGACAATGTTGAGGCTCCTAATGAGATGACGGATGGTGCCCTGGGGGGATCTCCTTCCATTAACAACCCTTCTGCTTACTTAACTGACCAGATCAATATCCCAGAGGTTTAACTAGCTTGATGTGAAACTCTGATTAAAAAGTGTTGCTTTAATTAAACCAAATAAAAAAAAAAAACCTTAAATAATCAGCATATGAGTCACACATGGTCTGACTGATGCTTATACTGAAAACATTTGAGTTTGACATAAAAATCAATATGAGAAAAAAGATCAACATCCTAGAAAAGCATCACGAAAAGAAAAATGCAAAAGGTTAGTGACGTCAGTGGGTTATTGCAAGCAGAGGAATTGTAACTAAAAATTCATTCTTATTCACTTTAATCTATTTTAAGTTTATCTGTATCAATACTTTCACGCTCAAGAAAAATGGGTGGGTTCAGACAAAAAGGTGTTGTTTTCTGAACAGTGTATCACATCCAGATGTAAATGCCTGGAAATAAAAGCTGAGACAGTGATCCTTTGTCTCATATTGATTTTTTGATATCAAAATGTTTTCAGATGTTTTCAGATTATAACAAAAATAAAGGAATTGCCTCACTGTTCCAATACATTTGGAGAAGAGTGTTTATATATAGATATATAAAGACTAAACAAATTAACTAATCAACATGTATGAGTCATGCTAACTGATGCATATTGTCTTTTAATTTTTTTAAAAATTTGCCAAAACACATGTAGAACAATACTGACCTCTTGGCATGCTACAATGAACTCCTCCAAAGTCACCACGCCGTCTTTGTTCTTATCCATTTTCTACAGAGAAACACTGTGTTATTTTTACTCTGTTCATGTTTCTAAATGCAAAAAATAACCTACAAAACTACACAGTTGCTATAAGTAACTGGGTTAAGATAAGAGACATAAAAAAAAACTATTTTCCTTCCAGAATTTGTGGACACTAAAATTTAAAACCTTTTGAGACTGAGTGCAGTCAGAAATGTAGTCAACTTGGAAATGGCAAAAAAAACTCCTTAAAGGTTCGCTTGAGGTTGTCTGCAAGAACAACTCAATCCCAGTTAACTCCAATGTTGTAGAGCCCAGCTGCAGAGCAAAAGACACTTCTACTAACTGGTGCCAATATGGTCTTTTTCCTTTGGGGAGTATTAGTTTTGAGTGACAGATGGATGCTGACACAGGTGGCTGCAGTCAGCAGCTGTCTGTTAGATGTCACCTTGGCAAATTCGAGTCACTGTTTTGGTTTTTAGTGATTTTAATGAGTAGGTTACCTTGTACCTTGTACTGTGTCTCTGTGATACACCTGTACAGTTTATGGATGCACCTTGCAGGCAAAGCTTGCTACTGTCAACTAATAACATCACATACGGTCACTTCAGGATTAAAAAAGCGATGGTGCAAATGGCCACATTGCTTCTTTCATCACATATATACAGTCTATGGTTTAATAATCAGGTCACATGTAAGAAGAATGGTTTATAAGGTTTATATTACTGTACTGTATTTGAAATGAACCTGAAAAAAGGCATCCACATGCTGCTGTGGAACGTCTCCCTTCAGTGCGGGGTAGGTATACTTGCCCATCATGTCATATATGGCCCTCACAATCTCAGTCATTTCCTGCAAGGACAGGAGATTCATGCTGTGCTTAGATGAAGACTTAGATGAAGATAACACATAAAACCCTGTCAAAACTGTAACACTACAATCTCACCTCTCTGTTGATGTATCCATCTCTGTTGATGTCATACAGGTGAAACGTCCACTCCAGCTTTTCTCTCAGTGTTCCCCTCAGCAGAATAGAGAGCCCCATTACAAAGTCCTGTCCAGAATACATCAAGAAACATGGAGAGCATAAAGTAAAAAAAAAAAAAATGAACAGGACTGTAAAACATTTAACTAACACTTGATCTATTAATTTGTACCTTAAACTTAATGGAACCATTGTTTGTAGTGTCGAATGCGTTGAACAGATAATGTGCGTACATGCTTGCATCTGTAACATAAAAATAAAAATGTGTAAAAATAAATTAAGAATTCACAGAGCAGTAAAAGAGATTCAAAAACAGGGCACTTTACCTCCATGAGGGAAGAACTGTGCATAAATGTGTTTAAATGTCTCCTCATTTACGACTCCGCTTGGACATTCCTGTTGGGAGAAATGATTCACTGCAGTTATTCTCCTCAGTGAACGTCTCAATCACATGACCCTTATCATATTTCCCTCTGGACTCTCTGACACACACATATTTTAGTTTAATTAAAATCAGAAAGTATGTCCTTACATTCTTAAAACCACGATAGAGAATCTGCAGCTCCTGTTTGGTGAAGTTTGTCTGGGCTTCCAGTTGCTCAAGTCCTTCCGGCCTGTGGCACACCATCGTCATCTCAAGCTCATCATCTGTTTTATCTACAGGGAATGGTAAGGAAGAGGGAGAAGATGTGTGTTAAGCTCAAATCTTACAGACTGCCTGTTTAACAGTACGCTCTTCTAGGGATGAAAGCTATTAAATACAGGAAAGAGATGAGTCAGCGAAGCTTGAAAATGTTAAGTTGGCAATAAAAGTATCAAAAATGGGATCAGAGAGAATCAAAAAGTGCTCATGGAAGTGAAGCAGAACAAAAATAAGGGAGGATAAGGAGGTAAAAAGAGGGAACAAAAGAAGGATTTGAGGTGAACTACATCTGCTTGACAAATTAGGTTTCCCCTTAGGAGATGAAGCATTTTATTAATGGCAACATGGTGCTCAGTGCCTGGTACTGTGGAGATGGATAGTGGTTAATGATCTGAAGAGATGCCTCTGTGGGCAAGTGTTTGTCACTGTGACGATCGCACGCTACAGGCCAGTGTTAACATCCCAACATCCGGCAGCGACTACACTAACATGAACAAATGTCCAGAAGAAAACACCCACCAGCTGTTGCAGGCCCTGCTGAAGAAATTAAATCTGAAGTCTGAAGCCTTGTGTGATGTAGCAGAATGGCCTGTTTACAAAGGGCGCTCTGTAACCTTAAATTACATTGTTTAGATTCCAAGTAATATTTGATGCTATGTCCTTGAACTGATGGATTTTAACCCAAAAGTGTGCACAGAGCACTATAAACTCCCCTAATTTGTCAATTACCAATATGTTAACAACTTGACAAATGCGCACATGTGAGACTAAACAAGCTTCCCATTTGATTCACAGTTCAGTTAGACTGTAAGAAAAGGAGATTAACATGACTATATATGCATATATTTTTAAAATGAATGAATGAATTTTTATTTTGGGATGGCAGTGATGACTCATTCTTTTCAGCCTATTCCCAAGTGTCATCATTATGCCAGAAGCCATTGCTATTTAAATTTTATATGTGAAACAGGAGAAGAAGCACAGATATAGAACTGTCTGCAGCCACATTCTCTAACAATAAGCAGTAATAGGTGCCGTCTGCATTTAAGTCCCACCCACACCAGAGGGGAAAGCAATTACTGTCTCTTCATTGACTTTTGAGGAGGCAAGGCCATCCTTGTCAATTCCGTCTGCGAGTGAAAAATAGAAAACTAACTAAAAGGTTCTGTGTGAACTGTACTACCAACAGATTAAAGAACCCAGAACTAAGTTTTTATGAACTTCTGGATGGAAAAACTGAGAATTTCAGGAGAAATTGTGATTAGGAGTGCTGTTAGCAAGAAGTGTGATAAAACGGTGGGGTCCTGAAACTCATATACCTGATGAATAAGTCAAGTAAGTCAGCGATGTCAGTTTTATTCCACCATATGTCTGTGAACCAGCATTTTCTGTTTTGCACTTTCTAATTCTGCTGATGTCTCTGGTTACTTCTCAGTTTATTGTGTTTTTTGCAGTTTTGAGTTTTGTAGTAATCCCTGGTTGGTTTCTTTATTTTGTTTGGCATTCTTAGTTTAGTTTTGAGTTCTGTTCTTGGCTCTAGTTTGTACTTAATCCCTTGTTTCCCTGTGCTCACCATGTCAGCTCTGCATTTCTGTGTTCCTGTGTCTGTTTTGTCCCTTGTCTCTTCTGTTTTGTATTTGGTTTTTCTCCCCTGTGTTTCTAAGCGTGCCTGCCTCCCCACGTTGTGTAAAGTCTGTTTCTGTTTCCATGTCTACTTCCTGTTTTACTTTGGCAGTCCTTTGTATTATGTGCTTTCTATTTAATTTTGCTTCCCTTGTCTCATTAGTTAGATTGACTTCACCTGTTCTCCCCTGCTGTCTCCACTCCCCCTGATTACCTCGGGTGTGTGTGTATTGTCTGTGTCCAGGATATGCTCATTGGCGTAACACTGATTGGAAAGCGTTTAGCCAGTGAGTGGTTTCAAAACACCAAGATGGTAACAGCAAAAACCCTCATCTCAGGGCTTCAAGAGGATGTAATAAATCAGTGGGTAATGTCACGCTAGATACGTCTGTTACACTGTCCAGTATGTCTAATACATTGCTGACATTAGTTTTCTAACAGCTAGTTAAATATGAGGTGTGAAACAAGGCTTCTGACAAAGTAAAATCTATAATTTTAGCTTATTAAATGCATTTTATTAGCATTTCAGCTTTTTCCCCCATTTATAGTGCCAGCTGTTTCCCCTCTGAATGGTCTGGTTTTTAGACTGACTCATTGGCTAAGGTCTCTAACAGGTTATTTGTTTCTTTCAATCATGTTTATTTATTAAAACCAAGAACAAAAGGTTTAAATACTGCTTACTGCACATCAATACGAGATGGTTAACACAGCTATAAATAGTGCAAGGAAGAAAGATCTACCACGTGCATGGGAAACCATAGCAATAAAATGTTCACTAGAGGCACATTTGTTGCGCCTGTCTCTAATTTGTCACTTTCATATGGCCTATTTCTCAATGCTGAGATAGCGTGGTGTCATTACCATCTGAACATATAGTGTATTACTTTCTCTCAATCTCCCTTCAGTCTTCCTCTGAGCTTCAGTTCCAACCCGCTGACTCATGTTGTCATGGAGATAGATAGCCATAATAAATGTGAGCAGTGGTGGGTATACTGGATGGACTGTTTTTTTTTTTTTTAGAAGGCCGTCAAACACAATTTATGCATTTATTTTCCCTATGCCTAAAAGTCTCCTGTTGCACGACAACAAAACAACCAAAGTGCTGTTACACTCCACCTATGTGCACTAAACCTTTCTGTCGGCTGATTTTCCTTCCGGCAAATGTGACAGTGTGATTAGAAACAGATGAAATGGAATGAGGGTGATAAAAAGGCAGAGGTGTTCATTAGAAAAGGCTGAGACATGGAAGATGGGGAGGAAGAAGGAGGTGGCAGAGTGTGAAGAAAAACACGAGACAAGAAGGAGCACAACGCATGGCAAAATAGGAAAGCGCAGAATAATTGAGGCTATCAAAAAAAAACCAAAAAAAAAAAAACGAGCTAAACAGAGCTCAGAAGCATAATCAGCAAAAGCACATATAGCCTGAGGGTTTAAAAAACTTGTTGAATATATCATATCATATATAACAAAATTATTTGGTTGCCAGAGTGAAACTTGGGAAATGAAATGCTGCAGACTTTGGAAAAACATTGCTGAAATCCATGAAGTAAGTCTGGTTATAAATGGTCCAACAACTGCTCTGCATGTGATTGCTTATTAGTGGGTAGTGGAGGAACGTGTTAGATGCTGAAGCAGTGCAGATAATTGAAAGTGCGTGCACCAGCTTTGTTACGCAATCAGTGGCAAACACTGCGGCAGTAATGAAAAAGAAGGCTGTATAGAAGCCTATGGGAAAATGCCTCTCAGACTTTCCTGATAACTTTATGGTCTCAGATGCTAGTTTCAAGTCATATCAAATCCAACATGATGTTCAGGATAAAGCAGGTGTTGCTGCCATATGAGTCCATCCGTGTCTCAGTCAGATCCACCTCTTGCTCATCGCTTTTGGTCTCCAAACACCAAGATCATTTGAGGCTTCACATCAGGACTTTGTTAACAGGTGGTTACTGTCACAGTGGCTCCATTCAAGAGTTATTTGCCCAGATTTTGATAAAATAATGCGTTAAAACCCCGCCAAAAAATAGAAAAAATAAAAAAAGAATCTAGCGCAGGTAGTTGACCACTCAAACAGGTGGAAACAGCTCATATCTTTTCCAAAAACAATCAACCTACCAGCTCCTCTAAAGCTCCATACTCAACAGATTAGGTTTGGTTTCTTTAATCCAGCAGTCTTCTGGAGTCTGAAGCAATGAGGACAAAGTTAAAGAAGTCACTGTGCTAGTCCTCTACATAATCCCTCACAAAACCACAACAGGCCATTTTTAATGATGTGTGTGTGTGTGCTGATCACTGCAGGAAGAGCCAGGTGACCTGTTTCCCCCAGTGCAGTATGTTGTATGGGCGTGAGAGCGGCATCTCCAAAAACTAAAACTCTTTTACTTTAATTATAAGAAGTGTTTAAGGGCTTAAAAGAAGTTATCTAATTTTGTATCTACACCATACATTTATGCATGCTCAATAATCAGCAGTACTGTTAGATAAAGCTATATTTTGCACCCTACTTTAGCCTACCTCTGCGCCTTGTTTCTCATGTGGCTGTGGTACCTATTTATCCTCTAGGGGCTCAAACCTTATCTGTCTTATCTCATATACCTCCGCACAGCTGGCACCACGACACGCTTTGTAATGGACATCTTACTCAGAGCTGAAAAAAATCCTTAGATGACCTATTTTGTTAAGAGGTTATTTAAAGGTTCTTATCAGAGCAAAGACAAACGATTTTGCCTTCTCTGCGTTTAAAGCATTACCCTTGAATTGTGGGGCGTTTCGTTAGCGTCTCAGAGTGAATCTTTTTTTTTTTTTTTTTTTTTTTTAAAATTTTTTTCTTCCTT
>VUQJ01018339.1:16091-27424 GCA_015108635.1 Andinoacara biseriatus | reverse complement strand
TCTAGTCAAAAGCAAAAAAAAAAAAAGAAAAAAAAAGAAAAAGGGGATTGGCCTCACTGTTCCAATGCTTTTAGATGGGAGTGGATGTGGTTGTGGTTTGTTATAAGTGAATTACATTGTTATTATAATTATGTGCAATCAACAAATTAATTGTGTCCAAGCTGATAGAAATTGCTTCAATTTGAGCTTGAGTGTTCCTCTAAAAACTGCTTGATGCGCCGGCTTTGGGTATCGAAGCTGCTGAAATGGCAGAGACTTGATAAAGTCGGTTGCAGTGATATGAAATTTGAGGTTTTCATTCGTTCAAAGGTAACTGTTATTGCATTTGCTGTATATTTGTTATCCGTGTTTTCTCTGTGTGGCAGCTGGACTACAAAGTGTGTGTGAATTTTTTGTGTGCGTGTTACACAGATGTGTAGCGGGTGCAGGTGTGTACACTTGACTGAGTACACATGACTGAATGTCTCAGCTGTGTGCCAGCCAGATAAACACTGCTGATCTTCTGCATGCAGTTTGTTAAATAGTGTGCCTCCCATGGAGAACATCCTACCAAACATTTGTTTTCGAACAGATTTCAATAAAGCTGTCAGCCTTTTGCAATAACACTGGGCATCCATTTGTTCCTGTGTGTGAACAGGAGTGTCTCGGCACATGTTTGTGTTAGTAGGTGAGTGCTTGTGCCTGTAGAGAAGTGTTTGCACATGAGCACCCTGCTATGCTCCCACCGTTAATGCCAAAAGAGCTACGAGTGGCTATGATGGAATCAATTTGCATCTTCTTTAAAAGGCAGTGCATCAGTGAACAAATTACCTACCACCACGCTTCATTATGTGTACTGATGGCCAACACTGACTAATGTATGCAAGAACCAGTCACCTAAAATATCAGCTGTGGTGAGATAGACAGCGCAAAAAGTATTATGCTGAAAAGGGTTAAAAACCTGATCTGAGGTAGGTTATTATCCAAAATACTGTCTTTGAAAGGACGAACTAGCATTTTAAAATAAAACATGAAATTTCACACTTCTTCAGCAAAGGCTCAAATTTGGTTTCTTGTCAGATTGTTACAGTTACTGTGAGTGTACAGTGTTTTTTTGTTAACACACATATGAGCTTGAGTGATATGATGATATGATGTCGGCTCACCCTTTGCAGCTATAATGGCTTCAACTCTTCTGGGAAGGCTTTCCATAAGGTTTAGGAGTGTTTATGGGAATTTTTTGACCAAAAATCAAAAGAGCAGAAGTGTATTTCTGAGGTCAGACGATGGTGTTGGACGAGAAGGCCCCACTCTAATTCATCCCAAAGGTGTTGTGTCTGGTTGAGGTCAGGACTATATGCAACCCAGTCAAGTTCTTCCACACTAAACTTGCTCCATCCGTGTCTTTATGGCCCTTGCTTTGTGCACTGATGTGCAGTCATGTTGGAACAGGAAGGGGCCATCCCCAAACTGTTCCCACACATTTGGGAGCATGAAACATCCCCACATCATAATCCCCCTCCACCAAGTGGCATCCTATCACGGTACCGCGCTGGAACTCACTGAGCTCCTGAGAGGGAAACATTCTTTCCCAAATGTTTGTAGGAGCAGTCTGCATGCCTAGGTGCTTGGTTTTACACACCTGTGACTGTGGAAGTGAATGGAACACCTGAATTCAGTGATTTGGATTGGAGAGTGAATATAGTGTACAGGGGAATCTGATGGATGATAATTGAGTATTTCATTAAATTAATGTTTAAATGTATATAGTTTCTATTCTTTCAGCTGCAGCTGTAGTGATGTTTAATAATCTGAGAGGAAGTAAAGAGTAAATACAAACACAGAATTCAAATGCAGGCTTAGACTCGGCTACTGTACATATGAATTTGATATGAAGCCTGCAAGTACAAATAGTTGCTCTGTTTTAGGATCATATATTAAAGCTTGTAGAACAATGAAAACTGTTGGAAATTTATTTACAATAAATCAATCAAGGAATGACATTTAGTAGAAGAATCTGTAAATATTACTGATGCTTGCGGGGGTAAACGCTTTAGATGCTATTAACATCAGACCCTCCTCCTCTCTGCACACAGATGTGCGAGGGATATTCGAAGGATGCTGATGCTTTTTTCCAGAGAATTGATTGGTCAGTAGGTGGTGATTTCACACCTGTTGATCTCTAATCTGGAACCGTGGTAATTTAGGCTTGCAGAATAAGTTACCATGGTGATATACCCAGTAAAGAAGTGACCCACCTTCTTAGGAGAGGAAACCCAGAGTTAATCCTGAAGTTACCCAGATAAGATAATATCCTGTACAGTCCTGTGATTGATGACCATGTCACCATATACCCAACCCATCCTTGCTGGTGCTACACTGATGGATATGTATGTTGGACAAATATGATTTATTTATTTTTTTACTGACAACGTGCGGTTTCTAATTATTGTTTTGTGTTTCAGTTAATGTGCCAATTATTTTTTCAATTAATGTCTTTGCCTGTGAAACGTCTGACTGTTCGAGCGTTTAACACATCACAATTCACAGTTTCTTTTATCCCAAGGTTTGTATCTAAGGAAAACAGTCACTCTGATATTAATTTACAAGGATATAAAAAAGTGAAAAAAGAGGCTGGGAACATGGAGATTAATTTTCTGTAGTCTGCCTTTACTTTATCATCGGGTTCACATGGGACAAAAGTGTCAGGATATTTACTTCCAAATGTCTTTGTGTATTAATTTGCACATCAACAGAGTCACTGATTCTCTTAAATCTTCATACTACAAACAATACACACTGGAGTAAAGACAGATAGAATGTCAAGTAAGGTCCTCTTAAATCATGGTGTATCAGCTCCAGGCTTGTAGCTGCAGACCACTAATGGCTGAAGAGAAAAGTCCCAATAAAACTGAAATAAATGAGCATCTGCGGAGGTTGAGAAATAGAAAAGCAGTGGGAGACCTCCTCTTTTCACATAAGACCCCAACACGCAGACCGAGTCAGTGGTCACATCCTCATATCAAATTCATTATAGTCCAATCTCATTTGAAAGCCATCATCCCGAGCTATAAACAGGCACTGAATCAGCAGCTGCTGGGGTGCTTCTGCAGGGGAGCGCATGTGATGAAAGAATAAGAAAATGCCTTGTCATTTGTTGGCAGGCATTGAAGCCATAAGCCATTTTCCTAAAACAGCTTATCCATTTGAAAGTGGAAGAAAGAATCACTCAGGGGAACAGATATAGATGATTAAGATGAAACGTGTCTGAGAAAGCAACTTCAAACATGCATTAAATAAATCTTGTCAGATGTGTCTGTGTTGTTGTGAATAATTTCTGTGTAGTTTGTTTATATTTAACCCGTGAGAGGTTTCGGTGTGATTTGGCAGCTGACCACAAGTAGCTTTGGAAGCGGTGATAGCGCTCCTGCAACAGGAAAAAAGAACGAATGGTAAATAAATGTATGCATTTCCACCGATGAGCAGCTCTAGCGAATTTAGAAGAGCTGATTTATTTTTATGTAGTGAAGAGGCTTCTGGTGTGTTCAGTATGCATTACAGCGGGTGCTACAAGGTGTCAAACATCACCCTGTCTTGTGCTGAGTTTGCTGATTTAAATTTGTCTCATTAACTTTGCTAGATTTTTATTAGCTTGTAGAGAAGGTGGCCTTGGCTCACTGAGGTTCTGTTAACAAACACAGCTGCCAAAAGCTGGATACACTGAGAGACAGCAGTGCTGTTAGAGAGCAGAGCAGAGGGATACTAAACTCCCACATATAGACCCCATTGTTCCCACACTCCACGGAGGGACTCCTATTATCTGGCTGGGATACTTCTGATGGCCCCTTAGTGAAAATACAGGGTTGTAAACCAAGGAATGGCTTTCATATATAGACCATATACCACTGGATGTGTGATGAGACTACATCATATAGTTTTTCACGTTCCATTCAACAGCGCGAATGTGTTTATTGCCTAGTAAAACTTGTTTAGAATGAAACATAAATGTATAGTAAAGCACATAAAGCTCTAAGCTATATGAAATCTATACAGCATCTTCTCTGCTGGCGTGTGCAGGCTGCACTTTCAACCTTATAGTGTCCTCTGTGGACAACTCTGTGGCCAGCACAGGTCCAGGTAGAAGAAAGGAGTTTCACTCGTTTTATCATCAGACGATTGTTGGCGTATTTTGTGAGGAGGTGCAAGTTATTGGGTTGGGAGTCACATAGTCCAACAACCTGTTTTTTCCACAGGGAACATCAATCCTGTGTAGCTGCGTGTGGCCAGACAAACACTTTGAGATTGGGTAATTGCAGGGATTTGCTGGTTGCCTTGGGTGTTTGTGGAGCCCATGCAAGAATCATATAATGGGCTTTAAGATGTCTCTCCAGTGTGCATTCAAGATCCTATCACAACATGGGAGAATTTGAACTTCAAGGCAAGCTTTGATACGCTCCTGCCTGCATTTCAGACAAAAACACTGTGGCCTGTAAATAAGCTGAGTGAATCTGTTCTGTTTAGTTGGGATGTGGCTATGTTTCTCCTAATGAAAAGGACAGCAAATAAAGCAAACACACACAAGAAAGCACTGAGCCAATTCAACAAATGTCCTACTGACAATTAAGACGCAAATATCACACGCTAGACTCTACGATAGACTGTATTAGTGAATAATTTTATGCTTGACTTCCACGGAGTTTTCTTAAAAGATGATGTTCCTTTCTGTTCAGTTTACTGGTTACATTTGTAACCACCTTGTCCAAATGTTACTCATAAAATTAGTATGTTTTTTTTATGTCGACAAACATGAAATACATTAAATCCCCCAATAAAATATCCTGCTGGAAGGCTAATAGAGGCCAAGCTCTCACTACTGATGAATATATTGACAAGAACAGAGCCTTAGAGATCACAATACATTTCCCGCTCCCTACATTATACATGCAGCGGTAATTATGTCTTTGTAGAATGACTGAATTAAATTACAATAATTCCTTCTATCTGTTATTCAGTGCTAATTAACTGGTAGGTTTTATTCAATCCACTGTCTTTTACTTAGACTTTCCTTTGCCCCTCACACTTTTATTCCCTTCTAAGCATAAACATGATCAAAGCAGTTTTCTTATAATTAATTACAGTCTCTAAGCTACATCCCATTTTAGCCTGTAGTTTCATGTTTAATTTAGGGTCAGTAATTCGTAGATTCTTCCAAGCTTATAGTAGTAGCTTTAATATTACATTTTGACTTTAATCTTGCTGTAAAGTAAATTATATTAATATTATGAATAAGGAATTAAGTGACAATGACAGGCACACACACACAGCCCTCTGATCAAGCTATTATATAGCACACTTATTGTTTTAAGATTGTACTAAAAGATCATGGATTCATCGCCCTCATGATGACCCTAGAAGTACAGGATATCCCGCAGGCTACACCCAACCCTTATCTCTTTGGCTCAGTTTGACTGTATTGTCCATTAAACTGTAAATGATGCTCAGCTTATTAGCAGTCGGGAAGTACAGAGATATGATTTAATGCTGTTTCTTGGAGGGAACACAATAAGACTAAATTGAATGGTTTCCTTATTCACTTTCATGGACTTTAATGTGCCCTTAAAACTCTGTAATTGGCACTGTAACTGGTCATATTATATCCTCCCTGACACTTGTAGCCACTTGTTCATTGACAGTGGCTAATTATCTCACATGGCTGCATTCTGGAGGTTATGGGATGTAAATAAAAAGTAGTCAGCAGTTAGGAACATGGTGATTCTCAAGGGGTGCCTCACTCCTCTGTTCTTTGGGCATGCAGCTAGGAAAAGATTCCAGTAGAAATCATAGGACTGTCCTTCCACTATGTATAAGGAGTAATTCATCACTATTAGTAGTCACAAATTTGGAAGACTTAGGGCCATATTTTTGCATGCTGCTGCTTTAATAAATTATTTAGAAGCCTTAATTCTAAATAGCCCCATGACAGTATTTTCTTAAGGGGGTATTTTTTTTAAGTAAGTTAGATGAGAAGATCAATGTGACTTTCATGTCTTTACGCCAAATCAGATGCCAGATAGCTTAGCTCAGCATGGGTGGAAACTGCTACTGTAGCTCATCTGTGCTCAAAGATAACAAAACACTTAGTGTCCTGATGAAGCTCATTAATTAGGGCTCTATCCTGTTCATGTAATCCTCATAATAAAAATACATTATGTTTAAGGGTTGCCATGTTTATCACTGTATCCATGGCCTGCATGGAGTCTAGTGTGGGGTTTTTATTTGATCATGTTTTTCCACAGATGACCTTGAGTTCAGTCTCACTTTTTTTAAGCACTGAACTACTGACACTTGAAAACAGATTTATGTCTTGCAGTGTTTTTAACTCTTCAAGCTAAAATTGAACACTTTGTACATCCTAATGCATAAAACAAATCCAAATGTCCCAGACAATGCAAATAATTTTAAAGCTAACTAAGAATAGGTCAGCTTTGGAGACAAATGTGCCCAATTGCATGGTTTAGTTTTCTTTGCCATGGCTGTCCTGTTGTATAAATGTTTAAGTTTGAGAAGCATCATGCAGTGCAATGTATAAAAAGCCCAAGGACACTAGCTCTTCTGGGACCAAAATAATCAGTGTCTGTTGTATTTATTTATGTATGTATTTGATATGTTAATTGGAATTCCAGAAAGCACTTGAAGTTCAGCCAAAAGGCAAACAGGGACACTTTACATTTATTATGTCCAACTTACTGTGTTGATTTATCATACTTTTCTATAGTTTTTGCTGTCTGCTACATTTTTATTGTAAAGCCATACGTAGTTTTATCTAACTCAAGCAGAAGAATTGCGGTATTTAGAGTGGATGTGCCTCCCTTACCCTTTTTTATGATCTCCAGATTGGATTTCTTTAGGTCAAAAAAGACACTTTACACTGTCTGTCCTAATTCTGATGACTGTCGTGGAAAATCGTGTCGCCAGAAACCACTTCAGATGTATTATTTACACAGTTCGCCCCCACAATGTGCTGTAATTAGTGTGTATCTGGTTGATCCAGAGATCAGGACAGTTAAATGTAGCAGTAGCTCTGCTCTTTGCAGATAGAAATGCAGCCCCCTGTGATCACAACCCCCTGTCACCACAGACCCCAAGCACAGGCCCTCCTCCTCAGATCCGCATCAAATCAATGGTGGCAGACACAGTGCCATTATACTTCCATACAGTAGACAGATATTCCCTTCTTCTCTTTCTTGCTTATAGCTGCTTTGCAGTGGGAGTACCAAGCATGTTCTCAATGCCCAATACTAATCTGTCCTGACATTTGAATTATATCAGTTTCTATATGTATGCATGTGCCATACAACACCATGCACTTGTTCTGACACCATTCATTCAAATCAGCACTCACACCATGAACTGTAGTCACATGTTAATTAGGATGCCAGAAACCATTTGTGTTCAAATGCAGTTCAAATATTTTAAAACTGAATCACAAATACTTGCAAATCCAAACATGTCAAATTTTTCCATGTTTCCATAGTTACCGACTCATCTCCAACCAGGAAGTAAAATGGGATTCAGAGCTATCCTTTTTTTGTGACCACTGACTCACCCGTTCATTCAAAAAGCTGCTCTGTAATACAAGGATTAAAGAACATACATAGGTAAAATCAGCTATAATTACAGTGCCACCCACATTCATGGCATCGGTTGGCTAACCCCCCATCCAGTGGATATGTTTGCATCCTGTGATTTATGCCACAGCGCAACCTGTTCCTAACATTAGGACTGTGAGTCAAAAGCAGGTAAGTTTTACTTGAAAATGGTAAAAGGATAAAATAAAACCTTCTGCCTCTCAGTGGACCTAAACTGAACGAATCAGGAGTTTACCAAATGTCAGGAGGGCCCATGAACGTCTAAATAAAATGTCATTGCAATCTTTCCAGATACTGTTGAGATGTTTCATTCTAGTTTCCATCCCTAGCGCCAGTATGCTTCTACTATAGAATGGCTTAAAATTATTTATTCTGCACCATTTTCAGTAAAGGAATTGTCCCCCATTATGGAACGTTCCATGCTGACTCTTTTAAAATGTGACAAAGCTCATGCTCGCAGGGCCACAACAGTTGCATGATAAAGGAATTCTGCAACAGTTCTTCTTTACCTTCCCAAATCAACAGCAATAGCTGCTGGAGAACAGCGGTGACTTGAGGGAAAAAAAAATGTCATCAAGGAAGACAAGTGCTCATACAAGCTGCCTCAGTGATTAAAATGACAATCTGTTTGTGCTCACAGCTTGATTGCTGGCAGTCTGTAGCTGTGGGGAGCTTCACCCAATCTTTAGTTATCTGTGATTTTTCCACAGTGAAATTTGTCATCAAGTATACATTTCATTAGAAGGTCCTGTTTAGGTCCTAAAAAAAGGCATTCCATGCAAATTTGGGGATGAATGTCACTCTTATTTGCTGTTTTTTTGGCCTTATTTTGCATTATGTGCTTAATATGCTTAATGTACTATAAAGTTTGGTAACACTTAATAGTAGCAATTCTTAATAAATGGCAGGTACATAGTTTATAAAATCTTATTCTTAACAAATAATATGATTAATTAGATATACCAGTTGGCCGTGTGAACATTATCTGGTAGGTTATTTATAAAGTTAAAACTGATATTTATAAGACTTTGCAAATGGTTAATAAAAATGGTGCGGTGCATCTGTAAATATGGAAACATTAACAAGATTGCTCATGAAATAACTAATAAATTAAAATCATTAGACTTTATTTGGAGATGGTTATTTTAAAGTATTATCCACTTTAAAAAGATATACAGCAGTGTGTGTGTGTGTGTGTGTGTGTGTCAGAAAAATTCATTTTTTTTGTCAAGTATACTATTTTAATCAACCATTTTCTCATTCACTGAGTCCCCTGATGGAAATGGAGCAGAAATCTACATTATCAAAATGCAAGCTCCATCCTTACATTTCATCCTCTTCCTACTGTAAAACCTTTGGAAGCAACTGTTATTAACCTGAAGAGACCCTGTTCTTGTAAAAGGAATATGGAGATAGAATGTGAAATGACTTAAAGATTAGATATGCCAGGAAGGCACACAGGGATAATGTAATATTTGGCTTGAACTTACAGTATAGTGCTTAGGCTTCTTGTTTAAATGACTCATTTGATGGAGATGTTGTACCTCGCCTTTGCCGAATAGTATATCTTGATAATGCCAACGTGCTTCCTGAGTATAAATCAAGTGTTTTTCTTCTTGCAGCTTAATGCACTGGATGTACATCTGCCTCAGTGTTTACTGCTTGTCTCCCTCCCTCCCCAACACCTCGGGATTTGACCACTCAGATGCTGAACTCTGGCAATTTACATGCACTTCCAGATTTGGTTATGTTATTCAACTGTCTGGCATTTCCAAAGGTCACAACCTTTACTTGTTCATTTGGTGCCTTTGATGTCAATGTTTCTGTGTTCAACATGAGTTTTCCCGGGGCAGATGTCAGAGGTCTGGGCCTTGTTAGGGCAGCAGACGGGGCTGATCGGCACCACTGATCAATTCTTTGCAGGCCCCATGTGATCTTTTCTGCCTGTCACTCCCTCCTTTAACTGCCAAGCCTAATCAATGCACCAGTGCTTTATTCAAAAGAGGGGTGGAGAATAGAAAGGTCCAACTGTGGGAAGATGTGCAGGTGCACAGCTTACAGCTGATCCCAATCTTCCCTCACAAATATTCTAAATTCAGCTTTCCTACAGAGAGCAGACCTGTCCTTTATGGTATGTATCTTCCATAGAGAGACACTGAGAATATGACAGCTCCTCTTGTAGCATTAGGCATTATCTGACAGTGGGGAAAGAAAAGCAGAGCAAAGTGGTTGGTCTGAGTGGCTAAAGACTGAGAGTGATGAACCGTGGTGGCCTCTTTCTCTCCTGTGAAAGGAGGCTGGCCTCATCCTGCAGCAGGAAGGTTAAGGATTTATCATTGACCAGAAAATTCAAGTGTGTGTGTGATCAGGGTGGCTGGCCCAGCTCTGGGCTAAATGGAAGACTAATGGGTAGAGGGAGCGAGCCTGACGGGCTCTGAGGAGCCCTGTTCGCTCTCCCTCCACCTGTCATCCATCACATTTCCAGCTGATACTGGGAGATAGCTGTCCCACACTGGTGGGAAGGCGGGCAAAAGAGCAGGCAGAATGAGGGACGGCACCAGTCGGCCGAGGACAGGGGACAGGGATGTGACTTCTACATGTCGTTAGTAGCAGCCGGTGTTTAGCAGCCATTTTCATCCCCAGATGGAGGAAGAGAGAAGCCTGTCTGTTTGGGGGAGGATGATACCACAGGCTGTGCTCAAACTACAAGTACTCTAACAAGACTAAGTTGACAATCAGTGCACTCAAACAGCATTCAGAGTACATCTTCAGGGCTAATTAGATTTTCCAAAAATATCAATGAGGTGTTTGTATTATCCTGCAACACCTAAATGGATGAAAGAGGTTAAAATGAATGAGAGCGAAGGAAGGGGAACGGCTTAGTGACTATTAGAACTGAAGCTTATGTAAGTAAATTAGAGCTTTTTGTGTTTTTATCAGTAAAAAGGATATAATACCATTTCTGAGGCAGCATCAAGGTTCAGCTGTTTTCTCCCAGTTATGACACTTCATAGGAACCTTTTCCTATATCGCTGGCTCTCCTTTCTCTTTGAGGGACAGAGAATAACACAAACACACATGCACACACGTGCACACACATACACAAACACACACACACGTGAAAGCCAGTGAAATGGCTTTTTAAAGTCCTTTTATATCAGCTCAGATTAGAGTTCTTTTAAAACAGATGTCACCTTGAAGGCAAAGAAAAGAGATTATAAATTATTTGATCACCTCTCTTACACGACTCTTTTTCCGTGGCCGTGCCGCGGTCCTTCGATTTAATGTCAGAAATAGTATCTCTTCAAAGTTAATGCTTCGTTTGGCTTTTCGGATAAAATAGGGAGCAAGCGATTAAAAATCTAGAGCAAAAGGAAATGATTTGATCATGAAATGCAATTCCATTGTGCGGTGGATGGGAAAGTGAAGCTTTCTATTGTTTGAAAATTTAACAGAGTGGAGTTTCCCACTGAGCACGCCTGACCATGGCATGTGCTGATATTAAATGTTATTGTATATCTTTAGTAGGATTTTATGTTTTCAGATCTTTTTTTGGTTAGACGTTTGTAGGGGTCCAAATAAGTTTCTCAGGCTGTGCCAGACATTTCTAAAGTCAGTGCAATTGATTTTATTTATTGGGATCTTCACCTGCTTCTTAAATTTTTTTTTTTTCTTCTTAAAAATAGAATCCCCTCTGCTCATCAA
>VUQJ01018330.1:2159-25417 GCA_015108635.1 Andinoacara biseriatus | reverse complement strand
AGCTACGAGCATAAGTATCGCCGTCACACCTCAGCAGCAAACCAGTATTCCAATATTCTATTGGAAAATAAATTATAGGCTTGGGAAACTTGAATTTCATTGCATTTTGTTTATATTCCTAAAAAAAACAAATTTCTGAAGTCCTCTTGAAATGTGTTTGAAATATTAATGTGTATGAGGTCTTAGTCGAGAAAAAGCCACAGTTACACCTTAAAGTAAGTGGGATAAAGTTTTTTCTTATGTGAGTGATGGGTAATCCTCTTACATGGCTTAGTGCTATGAATCCACCCCTACCCCAAAAAAGTTTGGTGCTTGATTTTGTGCTGGTATTGTAGAAGTAGTAAAATAGGTAGTAAAGGGTAGTAAATTGAACTCTAGGATTCCTGTATTAACCCTGGTATTGCTAATTTGTTTTTCAAAAAATACTTTAAAAATCTGCTATGCAAATGTCTTATGAGGAAGGAAATGTGTTGAAATGCAAATGTTAGACCTCAAACATTTTATTTAGTTACTACCAAATGGAGATTCAGTCCACATACCACCTTAACTTTTGAGCAGTTCTTAAGTGTTAGTATGCTTTCATTTGAAGTGTTTCAAGAATGTAATTGCAGCTAATATACAGTATGTTGTTGTTGTAAGAATTTGATCAAATCTCTTTGTGACATCCTTTCTTTTTTCCTTAAATGCAGTCAGTTGTGCTAAGACAGGGGTGTCCAATCTGTAGCCCGTGGACCAAACATGGCCCAAGCTTGGATTTTATATGGCCCATGCGGAACATCACAGTTCTATAAAGATAGTTGTGGCCAAAAAGGGCCAGGTTGATAATGTAGATGCAGTCATAAAGATACTTGCAAAATAAGTCATTTTTGGTGGAGGGTTTCTTTTTTTTAAGTGAAACAGATTCTGCATCTCTGAATGTTTCTGTTGTCTTCTATTTAGAGTGAAATCAGAGCTATTTCAGTAAACCAGTGGGGGTCCCAGCTCGGCTTGAGTGTTCTCAGCAAGCTCAGTCAGCTCTACTGCTCCCTGGTATGGGAGAGCACAGTCTTGCTATCCCTTTGCACCCCTAACAGGTGAGTGTCTTATTCTCAACTTCTTTATTTTAACTTTTCAGTTATCCCTCTTAACTTCTTATTCCCTGTGTCAAACAGTTTGCCTCCAGGATGTGAGTTTGGGCAGGCTGACATGCAAAAACTTGTGCCCAAAGAGGAGAAGCCATCTGGCAGCACTGCAACATCTTTGGCATCTGGCTCCAGGAGACCTGGTAATGTAACCGTTTAACTTTGTTCATTAAAAAACATGTCCTTGCAGCACCCTCCAACAAATACATTCTTGACTGCATTCGAACAGAGTCAGAGGCTGTGTCTGTGGACTCATCTGCTGGTGGTCTGTTGGAAGGCATGGGCCTAGATGGGGATACCTTGGCTCCCATGGAGACAGATGAACCCTCTGCAACAGACCCAAAGGCCAAGTCCAAACTTACCCCAGCTATGGCCACTCGCATCAAACAAATTAAGCCCCTACTCTCTGGTAAGATAACTTCCAAGACACACATCATGTTTCTGTAGATACTTTTTTTGAAACCCAAAAGTTGTCTTAACAACCCTATTGTGTCTTTGCAGCTTCATCGCGGTTAGGTAGGGCTTTGGCTGAGCTCTTTGGCTTGCTAGTAAAGCTGTGTGTGGGCTCCCCAGTGCGCCAACGTCGCTCCCACCATGCCACAAGCACAGGCACTACCCCAACACCTGCTGCCAGGGCCACTGCTTCTGCCCTCACCAAGCTGCTCACCAAGGGTTTAAGTTGGCAGCCCCCACCCTACACACCCACCCCTCGCTTTAGGTAAGAGGAATTTACCACTGCCACCACCTTTGCTGTTATGTGCTTATCACAAGGACTGATATTGAATGAGTTTTTGTTTTGTTTTTTCTTGGCAGGCTGACTTTTTTCATCTGCTCAGTGGGCTTCACATCTCCTATGCTGTTTGATGAAAGGAAGTACCCCTACCACCTCATGCTGCAAAAGTTCTTTTGCTCGGGAGGGCACGATGCCTTATTTGAGTGAGTCATACTGTATGGTGTAACACAGTGAAATCAAGAAGTTTTATCTTTAGTTCCTTGATAATATCCAACACTGAGAAATATAGCCAAAAATATAAATGGTATATTGTTCATGGTTAACTGAGAAACTTATTCTAAGATGCAGTGAAATTCTTGAGCCCTTCATTTTAAAGAACATGGGTAACTGTCATTTGATGTAGGACCACTGTTGAGAAGTGAGCGGCTCAAGTGTATAAACATATAGCTGCAGCCACTGTGAAATGTGTGCTACCTGGGTGTAATGGTAGACTGTTCCTCATGGATTCCTTCAGTGTACAGAACAGACAAACAGATTGAGCAGCCACCAGATCTTTATTCATATTCTTAGGCATATACTTCATTAGCTCAAATGGTTCGGTTAGCATTTGCCCAGCAGGCAAGGCACACGCAACTCCTATGTAGAACTCAGAAATTCATCTCACCTTTATGTAGTGTGTGCGGAACAGGGAGAATAGACATAAGCATTTTGAAAATTCTCATACTAGTTTTGAAATAGTGGATGGATGTTGTTTCTTTTACGGTATAGGTTTTCTTGATGTCTGACATTATTCATCTATTTTTTGAAACGTGACCCATTTCCAAATCACCCAAGTTATGTTGCCTGTTTGCCACTATTTCTTGATTCTCAACACTGACCTAATTGCTAATTATTCTGATAAATGTTAACTTGAGTTAAGGCCATATAAATTACAAAACATACGTAGTTTCATGATCCATTCCCACATTCATTTTTCTTACCCTAAATTGGGCAAGTGGTTAACAGGAGGCTGGATCCCCTCCCAGTGGTTATAATGGGCTAATGGAGAAATAGAAACCCAGTCACAATTAAACTCACAGCTACAGCCAATTTAGTATCTCCAGTTAACCTAAAATCCATGCTTTTGGATTGTGGGAGGAAGCTCGAGTACCCAGAGAGAATCTACATATGTACAGGGAGAGCATGCTAGTTGCATATAAAAATCCCCCAGATGACCAGTGGATTTGAACCTAGAACCTTCTTGCTAACCACTGTACCACCGGGCTACCCAAGTTTCATTATTAATTTCTTTTTCTTTTTCTTCTTTTTTTTAAATTTTAAATAATTACTGACATTATTTTGTTGCCCAGCCCAAAATAATTTTGACATTTACTTAGTTTGATTGGTTAAATTTTGCAGGACATTTAACTGGGCCCTGTCAATGGGAGGTAAGGTACCTGTGTCCGAGGGTCTGGAGCATCCTGAGCTACCAGATGGAACCGGGGAGTTCTTGGATGCCTGGTTAATGTTGGTGGAGAAGATGGTTAATCCAAGCACTGTGCTGGACTCACCCCATTCCCTACCAGCTAAAATGCCTGGGGTCACACCCACCATGCCACAGTTCAGCGCCCTACGGTTCCTTATTGTCACCCAGAAGGTTGGTATTCACTAAAATTGCTAATTTTAAGCTATTTTACAATTATTCCACTGTGTTTATCAGTTTTTTTTGTTTTTTTTAGCAATTAAACACAACAAAAGGCTTTACCTAGTGGTGGAAGTGGGTAAATCAGCTTAGCACTTATTCACACTGCTAAAGCATTTGAAATGTTGCAGGGTGTTAAAGTGTGAAGAGCTGCAGGTGACAGCCTTTTAAAATCAGATTCCTGTTGCTCACAGAATATGTATGGGGGAAAACGAGGATAATTGATTTATTTCTTAAAGAACTGAAGAAGCCTTTCGGATGAGAGGTGAAACGTCTTCAAGAAACAAAAAGAAGTCCAGTTGCCTTTTTTCAAGCTCCAGAGACTATTTCTTAAAGTGTTACCGTGTTAAGTGTCATTAAAGTTGTATTTCTATATTTTAATGCTGTGTTGAGAAACGTGAAAAGGCTTGTAACAAACCTCCATGAGCTTTGTGATCCCTAGAAATGCTTTTTGATGTAATTATTCTTGGAAAGTCTGAAAATATGGTAGAATTTTCTTATCTAGGGATATTGTTGGTCTTTTATTATTGTAACTCAGTCTTTCCTTCATAAAGGCTGCATTCAACTGCATCCGTAACCTGTGGAATAGGAAGCCACTGAAGGTGTATGGGGGCAGGATGGCTGAATCCATGCTGGCCATTCTCTGCCACATACTAAGAGGAGAGCCTGTTATCCAGGAGCGCCTGGCAAAGGAGAGGGAGGGAACAGTGCGCCCAGATGATGAGGGAACCTCTGCCAGTTCGTTGGGACCTGGCGTGGCTCCAGTTGCATCTTCATCAAGTGGAGAGGCACCAGCAGTGAGTGGCTCAACATCTGGAGGGCCAACTGGAGGATCAGCTGATGATTCTACCAATTCTACCCCTCGACGTGAGCCCCAGGTTAACCAGGCTCAGCTGACACAGGTATGTAGGGAAAGCTATGACAAATTGGTATGTCTCAGCCAATTTTTGATGCAGTTTTTCACTACTAGAACAGGGAAGTGTTTTTTTTTTGTACACACTTGAATGATACTGTTAATCATAGGTTTAACTGCTGTGGGTTAAATTGGCCATTTGTTTTTGTTAGGAGGAAACTGGTCTCTTGGGGGTTGTGTCAGGAAGGGCATCCGGTGTAAAAAGAAATCTGCCAACTCAAAATATGCAAAGCTACCCAGTGTGGCGACCCTGTGTAAATAAGAGAACATTCTAAAGTAGCTTCTTTTTTTTTTATAATTTTTTTTTTCATTAATTGTCTGATGTAACATGTTTATTCCTGCAGCAATATTTTTTCAGCTTGCTATAACAGTGCTGCAAGTACTTTTGACAGTACAGGTTAACTGCATAATTGCATATCTAGTTGGCCATGTGAGCAAGAGATGCTTTACCAATCTTCCTCTCCCTTGCTCTGCATGCACTGAATCCTGGGTCACCATTTGTTTAACAGGGAAGAGGCAACAGGATAGGGAGGCATACACAGACCCAACACCAGCCTCTTCAGCAGGTATGAAAGACTAGGGATGTAATGATTCTCCAAACCCTCGGTTTGGTTCTCACCTCAGTTTGTGATGAAGTTTCAGGGATTGATTTTTGACCTGGGGAGATTGGATGATGGTATGAGAGTTTCGGGAACTGTTTCACTAGTTATTTCTGGGTCCTAGGATCATTACACCCCCACCAGAGAGTAAGGGGGGGAGAAACAAATTGAAGGTTGGGTAGGAATAGCCAGGATGGAGGGGAAAAGGACAAAGGGCAAAAGGACTTGGCCAGATTATTGGATTATTTGAGCCTTTTGTGGCAAAATATTATAATAGTGTTATGATGAGGTTTGATTGGAGATTTGAGAGAGACGAGAGCATAGAGGCCTCTGTCAAAAAGAGAATGGTTTACAAGTAAGTGAGAAACTTTTTCTTCAACATGCTAACAAGTGTGTGTTGCTATTGCTCACTTTATGTGACATTTTTATGTAATGTTGCTTTTCATGACCTTCATCTTCTGGTTCCCTTGTTCTAGCTGATGGATATGGGTTTCTCAAGAGAACATGCCATGGAGGCCCTACTGAACACCAGCACCATGGAGCAGGCCACTGAGTACCTACTTACACACCCTCCCCCACTTCTTGGCGGAGCAGTAAGAGTAAGCGTAATGCACAAAAGCGCACACAATACTTCAGTCCTTTACAATGTTCATGAGAGAGACTTGGGTAGCTGATGTTGGGGGGTTTTTTCTATCTAGGATCTGACTATGTCTGAAGAAGACCAGATGATGAGGGCAATTGCCATGTCACTCGGGCAAGAGGTCAGCATGGAGCAGCGCTCTGACTCTCCTGAGGTGTGTCTTTTTCACCTCCCAAGTTACCTGAAAAAAACATTTTACTAGTCTAAAACATTTTTTGCAAAGAGAAACATGATTGCCTAAGTAATTGTTGAGGTAATTTGTCTGTCCCTTTCAGGAAGCAGCACGTCGGCGTGAGGAGGAGGACAGGAGAGCCAGGGAACGGGCAGAAGAGGAGGAGGCACGCTGCTTGGAGCGCTTCATGGAGGCTGAGCCGCTGGACCCCCAGGAGCTACACGCCTTCACTGACACCATGCTGCCTGGCTGCTTCCATCTTTTGGATGAGCTGCCTGACACAGTTTATCGACTATGTGACCTGCTAATGACTGCCATAAAGAGAAGTGGTCCTGAATACAGGGATCTCATCCTTGGCCAAGTTGTCCAACAGGTCAGTGGATGTTAATACTGTAGACTATTGTACAAGTATATATTAAAGTTAAAATTTAGGTATGTAGGGAAGGTAGGCAAATCTGACTTTAGAAGGTTCTTAAAACACATCACAAACACCAGCTTAATTATTATAGTTGGCTATTCAGATTTGTTCAGTTGAATTTAATCTGTATTGAATGTTTGATTGTTGGGTATATCGGTTAGAATGCTTTCCACACGTATATCTTGAATTCAGACAATGCAGTAATACAGTTCCTAAGCAATTTTGCACATTTGTGTTTATCACTTAATACAAGTGACTATACAAACATCTTTTAAAACAAACGACAACAAAAAAAAAGCATCACAGTGGCTCTGACAAATTGACATTTGTTGCACTTGTATCGGCCTGCATGTTGTGTGTAGGTGTGGGAGGCAGCAGACGTGCTGATCAAAGCAGCTGAGCCGCTGACTACTAGTGACACAAAGACAGTGTCTGAATGGACCAGGCAGATGGCCACACTGCCCCAGGCCTCCAAGCTGGCAACACGAATTCTGCTGCTCACCTTGCTCTTTGAGGTAACAGAATCGAAGGTTCTTATCATAAAATGTTTAGTGATTTGTAAAATATCCTTCTAAATGTTTCTACATTTTGAGGTATTTCACACTTAATCAATTTTGTACTACAAAATGACAAATCCAAAACTTTTTTTGAAATGTTTTCTTTGTATTTGTATTTTTTCTTATGACATCTTATGGTCTGTAAGAGGCTTCTTAAACTGGATTGGAGAAGACCCATGCCTAAATGAATTCATTTGACAGAACTGGGAATTGCAGATGCCTGGTTATGTAAAAACCTCGCAGTTTAATGGTTTATGTCACCAGCAATCCATGAGGTGGAGACCTGCAAAATGAGATTAAGCCAAAGCACGTATATAGGGAAGGATGGAAATAAATGTCTGCAGCATTTAATTATCTAAATGCGCAGTAGCCTCAATAATTTTAAAATGAAGGAAGCAACCACCAACAGTTTTTCTGTTTCTGTGGAAAAAAAAGAAAAAACACCAGTGGCCTCTGTGAACAAGATCCCCTTAACTGGTGGCTCTGAAATAAGCAAAAAGGCCTGAAAAAGGATCCCCAAATTAAATCAGCTGCTGTTTCTGAACTCTTTGGAGTACATGCAAAAGCTTGGTCTCTTTGTGACGATATCAAGCTATATTTTAATTTTTGCAGTCACAAATACTGTGTAACTGTAATGAGTATGTAGTTAAGTTTGGAACACAGAAAAATTAAACAATTTTTTCCTCGCCTAGATTTTTCATGTTTGTTTGTATGTAATTGCACACCGAGTGTAGGAGGTATCGACTGGAAAATATAATGAAGCTGTAGAATGAAGTCTTGTTGACATGTATTTCAAACTGTATCAAGATGGCTCAAAAACCTACTGTTTTGTCAAGGTTTTTGTGTGTTGATGTCGAGGTGTGGCCTAACGTGCCATTGGAAAGCATTTGGCACATTGTGACCCAGCCTCTGATATGAAAACTTCAAATGGCTGTAACTCCTCAATGCTTCAACGAACAGTCATCAATGAGGGCTCCAATGAAAGATAATGTACAGAGAAAATCCTCTGCTATACACAAATTTACTGATAGTGTGAAGCAATTATAATTATAGACACATCAATCAGAGGTTGCCCTAATTTGTAAAAGAGAGAAAATGCTGGGCCTTCATTCCTCTGCCAGCCAAGGGGTTAAATTGGGGCAATTTTTGGAAGCAATGACACAGTCCTCTCATGCCTTTATCAATCTATGCATAAACAGCAGTTTATCACAGAGGAACCACTGCAGTTTCAGTGCAATTAATCAAACAGGCATACTGTACGTCGGTTCACCTGAAGTGAACCAGGGCAGGGTATGCACATAGTGTAAGTACACCCTAAGACAAGTCTGAGCAGTAATGTGGAAATCAGGAAAGGGTTTGATGACTAGTAAAATGAACGGTCAATATTGGCTTTTGAATTGCTTCTGATTACCTATGCATCTCATGCAATCATTTGTTTTCCTCCTCTAGGAACTGAAGCTGCTGGGTGCCAGAGTGATTGAGAACAGTGGAATTCTTGATTTGCTCATAAAGCTGCTTGAGGTTGTTCAGCCTTGCCTGCAAGCAGCTAAAGAACACAAGGACATCCAGACACCAAAGTGAGTTTTGCACAGCTCTACAAGAATCGTTTCACTTGCAAACGTGGCACCAGGTTTTCATCGTCAGACCCCGGTATGTTTTTGTGGCAAAATTATGATTAAAAAGCTTTACTTTTTTCTGCAGATGGATCACACCAGTACTGTTGATCATTGATTTCTATGAAAAGATGGCAGTCTCTTCGAAGCGCCGGGAACAAATGAACAAGGTAAAAAAACAACAAAACGATACAAAATAAAACCTAACAGGAAGAACTCAGAGCGCAAACCGCAATGCAGCTTACTCTCTGGGCAGCATTTACTTTTAGGGAATAGTATTGTATTTTGTATCTGTTCATTTAGTTTTCTTCTTTTTAAATGTACTTCAAGAAGTTGTAGTGTGGTAAAAATCAGATAAAGGTAGCTTGATGGATATTTACTTTGGTTACACAAACAAGATAGGAGTAGATAATATTAATATGTAAATAACGGGATATGAATAACTTGAGCTTATTATAATGTTACGCTAGAGCCTATTTCTAACTAGCAATATGTGGGGAAAAAGCAGTAATTTGCTTGTATGCATAATCATTACTCTTGGATTTCTTAATTCCACTCTTGTTTAGAAATAGTTATAATTATACATAAAGGTATATTTTACAGGTAGCAAGTATACAGGAGCTGGATAAAATGCATGTAGTCCTGTACAAGGCTTCATTCATGAATACAGTCTGAAGTTTATTTGCATCGCAATTTCTTGCGTAATCTTTGAACATTATATTGTAGGGTATTGGTGTTATTGCTGCGCCTCTCTTGTACATTTAAAATCTGTTTGCCTTCTAGTATTTGCAGCCAAATGGGAATAACTGGCGATGGTTTGATGACCGCTCAGGCCGTTGGTGCAGCTACAGCGCATCCAACAACAGTACCATTGACTCAGCATGGAGGGCTGGAGAGAGCAGTGTCCGCTTCACAGCTGGACGGCGGCGATACACTGTGCAGTTTAACACCATGGTGCAGGTATACATATTCCTTTTACAGAGAGGCCTTTAAAGTTAAATGTTTTAATGGAGTTGGTTTTTCTATTTATTTATTTATTTATTTATTTATTTGGTTGACTAAAACGACTTTTATTGGGCAGGTAAATGAAGAGACTGGTAATAGGCGGCCAGTTATGTTGACTCTTCAGAGAGTGCCTCGAATCCCTAAGCCTTCCAAGAGTGGTAGTGTTACTGACTCTGAGAGAGAGGACGGTGACCGAGGCAAAGTGGAGGAAAGCCAGACTGATCTGGATTCAGGGACAGGAGTGGAGATGAGCGCTCCTAAGGATGATTCCAGCCAGTTGAAGGAGACAACCTCTGGTCCCTCATCTTCCCTGGAGTCTGACTACTCTCAGGGATCTGATATTGTTGTACAAGGCCTGACTGAGGACATGACCACTGTTCTTATTCGGGCCTGTGTCAGTATGATTAGTGTTCCTGTGGACCCAGACACCCTTCATGCTACACTGCGTCTCTGTTTGCGCCTTACACGCAATCACCACTATGCAATGATGTTTGCTGAGCTGAAGAGCACACGGATGATTTTGGGGTTGACACAGAGCTCTGGCTTCAATGGCTTCACACCACTGGTTACTCTGCTGTTTAGACACATCATAGAAGATCCGGCCACACTGCGCCACACCATGGAGAAGGTTAATCTATTTTCATGCTCAAACTTTAAATAAAACTCAACCACAATCAAAACCATAGCGTTGTCTAAATTCTGTGGTCTGATACCATAAGCCAATTTTTGTTGCTGTAGGTGGTGAGATCAGCAGTGACCAGTGGAGCTGGTAGTACCACATCAGGAGTGGTCTCAGGCAGCCTTGGTTCCAGAGAAATCAATTATGTCCTTCGTGTCCTGGGCCCTGCTGCCTGCCGTAACCCTGAATGTTTTACTGAAACTGCTAGCAACTGTATCCGCATTGCTCTGCCTGCACCTCGTGGAGCTGGCACAAGTAAGTGTCCAAACTTCTGCAATATGTGAAACTACTTTTTAGTACAAATTTACTTAACATTAAAATAAATAACTTCATAATTGAAATCACATTTGGTTAGATCTGCAACTACTAGTATTGTAAATCTAACATAATTGGCATTCTGTCAAGTGAGATGTTGATCTGGAATACATGTTCCTTGTATGCATTCTTTTTCCTCAGCTTCTGATGATGAGTTTGAGAATCTTCGAATTAAGGGGCCTAACGCTGTGCAGCTAGTGAAGACCACTCCTCTGAAACTTTCACCGTTACCACCTATCCCGGACACTATCAAAGAGGTCATCTATGACATGCTTAATGCTTTGGCTGCCTACCATGCTCCTGAAGAACGTAAGCGATTTTAACAAGATATTGGTTTGAGAAATTTATGCGTAATTTGCAGAGGGAGAGTTTTTTTGAACATTTCAAGTATTTATGCATTTGTGTGTTTCGCAGCTGAGCGCACAGAAGAACGTGCAGCAGCTGTGCCAGGTGGTCAAGACCTTTGCCAGATTTTGCAGGATGTTGGTGATGATGTTTACCAGCAGTACCGGCTCACCCGTCAGGGAAGCGACTTTGACTCCCAGTCGGCATTCCATATCAATGTAAGTTTTCAGTGTGCATCGAAGTATGTCATTTGTCTGTTGCTAAGTTAATAATAGAACCACATGCCTTCTTTTCAGACTCAAGTATTTGCTGCTGATGGAGGTGTTGCAGAGTCTTCCCAGTCTGGCACTCCACAAGGAGAAGGTGAGACTAAAAGTTGTTTTACAGAAGTTGTAATTACAGAATTTTTTTTATTTTAAGTACAAAATAAATCACAAGACTGACAAGTTGCTCCACAAAAGGTGTAACATTCAATTTAAAGAATGCATTTTAACTACATGTAATTTCACTGTGTATTTATACAAATTAAATCTTATTGTTGTTTCTCAGCCTCCACACCAGAAGAAATGCGGGAGGAGAAGAAGGAACAGGAGGGAGAGAAAGGTACCACTTCAGATGAGAGTAAAGCCGCTAAGGTAAAGGCAAGCAAGCCTCTAATGCCTACCTCTACCATCCTGAGACTACTGGCTGAACTGGTACGCTCCTACGTGGGAATTGCAACACTAATTGCCTCCTACTGTTACACTGCTGGGCAGTCTGAGCTCATCAAGGAGGTGGGTAGCTAAACAAATTCTCAGCCTTTCATATTTTCCTGTTATCAAGCCTCTTAACTCATTTTGACATGCATGCATTTTTACAGGACTGCAGTGTCCTAGCCTTTGTGCTCGACCACTTGCTGCCTCACACCCAGAATTCAGAGGACAAAGACACTCCAGCCTTGGCACGTCTTTTTCTAGCCAGCCTAGCAGCTGCTGGGACAGGCACCGATGCCCAGGTGTCCTTAGTGAATGAGGTAAAGGCTGCCCTTAGTCGAGCCCTAGCGATGCCAGAAGGTGCTGAAAAACATGCCAGGTAAACAGAATAGAAAGACATTATTGTTCCAACTTGTTTTTAAAATCTGAGTTCTTTCTCATCTTGGCATATCTGTTTTACAGGCTTCAGGCAGTAATGTGTATCATCAGCACCATCATGGAGTCATGTCCCTCCACATCCAGTTTCTATAGTACAGCAGCAGCCAAGACACAACATAATGGCATGAACAATATCATAAGACTCTTTCTTAAGAAAGGACTGGTCAACGACTTGGCGCGGGTGCCACACAGCTTAGATTTGTCCAGGTATAAGATTACACTATATATTGATTAAATTTGTTCATTTTAATTGTGTATTAGTAAGATAAAGGTAACACCTTGAAAACACAGACACACACACACACACACACAGTTTAGCGCCTTTTCAGATTTAAACTTTTCAAATATTCTATATTGTGTTGATCCATGTCTGCTACAGCAGGTCTATTTATTCCTGTCTTTGTTGGTGCACTGCTCTGAGTGTATGCTGTCACCAGTATGGACACACATGCTTGACAGTCTTTGTATACAAGATAAATAAAATGTAGACCATCATAGAGAAGATGCATAGAGAAACACTCCCATAACACTAATATACTTCACCAGGAACCTTGAGGAGCTTTATTAAATTTGGATAGCACAGCATAGAAACTTTAACCCCAAGATGGCAATCCACTGAGAAACATTTCCCTAACAATTAGCTGGTAGTTATTTACTTTACTATTTAGTAACCATATGACTTGAATATTATGACAGAAGTGAATCAGTGTTGTAAGTTGGCTTTTCAGTTGTTATTTAGGTTGAATAAAAGAAATCTGAAAGCTCTTCTTACTCTTCCTTTGTATTGTTTACTTTAGTCCCAACATGGCGAACACAGTGAATGCTGCCTTGAAGCCTCTGGAGACTCTGTCACGAATTGTTAACCAACCTAGCAGTCTCTTTGGGGGCAAAGGAGGCTCCAGCAAGAGCAAGACAGAGCACGACCCAGTGGGCACTGCCAGGGACAGCAACAGCAACACTCAGGACCAAGGTATCCACATGAGATGGATGAGATACTTTAACAGCCTATTCTTAATTTCAAATTTCTGATGTTGAAATGTGGCATCTGTTGCAGGAGAGTCAGGTGAGGCAGAGCCTGTGGATGGCAGCCACCGGGTCCAAGGAACAGACAGTGACCTGATGGATGGAGAAACCGAGGGAGACACAGTGGTCATTGCTGGCCAGCCAGAGGTTCTCAGCACACAAGCTATGCAGGTAAATAATGTAATAATAATGTATTAGACAACACTCATAGTAGCTCACACTACACTCACATTTCCTGATCTGTAACATCTATAATTAAAGGCTAGAACATAAGTGTGTTGATAATTGTGCTTAAGTTGTTATCCATTCATTTTGTGCACCATGTGATGGCTGGCTGTGCAGTTGGATATAATTTCCTTTTCATGTAGGTAGAGAATGAGTTGGTGGATTTGATTGATGAGCTGTTGGAAAGAGATGCCGGCACGGTCAACAGCACAATTATAGGTAAGCAACTCGATTAATTTCAGGGGCAACAGGTGAGGGTTGCTGGGCAATGAAAAGTGTAGAGTAGTGCCCTGCACTGCTTTTGAACACTTAACCTTTCCATAATGGGTTTAGGAAACTGATGAATACATAGACGCAAGCAGCATAATATATATTTTCTAAATTATGTATGATTTCAGATTGAGTACGCTCTTGATTGCAAACAGCCAGACCAGCCCAGAGCTGATGTAATATTTGTTTGTTCTGTTGATTAGTTGGACGCAGTGGTGAAGATGAATCGCAAGAGGATGTGTTGATGGATGAAGCCCCCTCCAATATCAGCCAGGCGTCCACTCTTCAGGCCAACCGGGAAGGTAAGATATGGCAATCACAGCACCTTTTTTTTTTTTCTTTTCTTTTTAGCTGTTCTGTGCTTGGTGGATACTTATTTGTAAATGTGTATTTCTTCCATCAGACTCCATGAACATCTTGGAACCAGAGGATGAGGAGCACACACAGGAGGAAGATTCTAGTGGCAGCAATGATGATGAAGACAGCCAAGATGAAGAGGAGGAAGAGGAAGAAGAGGAGGAGGAGGATCAGGTATGGATTAATGCACTGAAGCTCAAAAACAGTCTTTATTTGCTTATATTTAAGCTTTATTGCTGGTGTAATTTAAGGATGATGAAGAAGGAGATGAGGATGATGATGATGAAGGTTCAGAGATGGAGTTGGATGAAGACTTCCCTGACATCAATGCTGCACCACACATCCGCTTTGAGAGGTTTGACAGGGATGATGACCTCATCATTGAGTTTGACAACATGTTCTCCAATAATGGTAAGCACAATAATTTCACTTATGTTCACTAACGTCATGTAATTTCCCCAGTTTCACTCCCACAATCTCAACAGTCCTTTCTAAAGAATTGATTTGAAATCAAATCTTAATGTTACGCAGTTTGTCTTCCTGATTAAGACTGATGTTGTTGGAAACATCATGTTAATTCTCAAACATCTGGTTCCAGCTGCTGATACATGATTGTAAACCTTTTTTCACATTAGATTTTGACTTGTCTTAGTAGGAGAAACACTCCTGATGTGTGTAAGTCTCACAGGTGTAAGTCTTACACCTGTTGTGCTGCTATGATGTACCAGAATGTTTAGCACTCCTAAGTGGTTCTATTCTGTACTTTCCAAATTGGTTACAAATAACAAATCAGATGATGCCTAAAATTTATTTATATAAGTTTTAATTTTCATAAACATTTTAGGATTTGTGCTATAGATTTCTCCCTAATGTCTGTGTACTGTGTTCTGTTTTTTCCATCAGCTGACATTCCTCCTTCCCCAGGCAACATCCCTAGCTCCCACCCACTGATGGTGCGTCATGCTGACCATGGATCCCTCACCCTAGGTGTGGCAGGCACTAGCAGCCGCTTGGCACAGGGCATGGGTCGCAGCCAGCGAACACTGCGCCAGCTTACTGCCAACAGTGGACACACCATCCATGTCCACTACCCCCATAATCGTCAGCCCAACCCTCCACTTATCTTGCAAAGGTCTGTTTATGTGGCTCTGTTAACAAACTCATCTTTCACACCAACTTTCTTTGACTGACTGAAAATTAAAAAGTCCATTCCTCCTCTTCTTCCTTGTTCAGATTGCTGGGCCCCAGTGCAGCAGCAGATATTTTACAGCTTTCCAGTTCTCTGCCTCTGCAATCACGTGGTCGTGCCCGCCTGTTGGTTGGAAATGAGGATGTGCATATCATAGCTCGTTCTGATGACGAGTTGTTAGATGACTTTTTCCATGAGCAGAGCAGTACCGGAGGTCAAGCAGGTAAATATTACTGTGGATTAAGGGCATTATAACTTCTTGGTTTATTATTAACCTGAATGCCTAACTTTTTTTTAATTCTTTTTGTTTCTTTAGGGACCCTCTCTAGTATTCCTACTGCCTTGACTAGATGGACAGATGAGTGTAAAGTGCTGGATGCTGAAAGTATGCACGACTGTGTTGCAGGTAAACTAGAGGCTTGTTTCAGTGGCAGTAAGCTGGTCATATAATGAAAATATTTTTATGAATAAGCACTACCTGTATTGGTTGTTTGGCAGTGTATTTTGGCAAGGAAGTGATTCAGAGAGGGGGAAAGGAAGAAAAAATAAATTGTGACCCTGAAATAAACTAGCTTTTTCCCAGTTTATGACCAGTGAAAAACCAGACAGGTTTAGCAATTTGACCAAAAATTTTGACTTGCTGAGATTTCGTGAACTAAGGATGGATTTGAACACCTTTCAGTGGTGAAGGTGCCTATCCTGCAGCATCTGGAGAATCTGCGAGATGAGGAATTGGAAGAACGCAGAGAGAAGAGGAGGCGGCAGCTAGCTGAGGAGGAGGAGTCCAAACAGAATGAGAGGAGAGCCTCCGGAGCAGAACAGGCCAGAGAACAGAGCCTGCAGGTTGGCAGATAATTGCATAAGGATATATTTTCAGACAGAAAAATGCACACATCTTTTGGCAGATATTTTTTCTAACGTCAGCTGTTTTGGGTCCACAGGGTTCTGGATTGGGGACAGTTAATGGTGCCGAGAACACAGCAGGTATTGATATTTGAAAGGATTTTGGTTTTGTTTCTGTTTAATATTAAAATTCCTTGACCTATCTGGATTGGACAACTCAGTGAAGGGCAACCAGAGGCAAGCAGCCAGCTTGCTTTGCGTGCTGTGGGATGAGGTAGTAGTTTGTATAGTTTTAGGATCACACCAGATCTGGGAGATAACTATACAGTCTACTGTCTTTCTTATGGCAACGCCATACCAGCTCGACATCTTCATTTGTTTCAAAGGCGATACTATCTTAACTTGGAAACTATCAAACTGAAAATGATCTCAACCACACTGCTTTAAGAACCTTATCCTATCTATATATTTAGATTGTATCTTTGATGTACAATATTGCTTCATATATATCTTGTATTAACTGTTTGTTTTGGGGTTTTTTTGTTTTTTTATTGCTGCTGTCTGTGCTGTGGTGAGGTAGTAAGTTGTGTTGTTGTTGGGGATCAGGATTGTGCACCCCGTTCAGGAGATAACTATACAACTTACTGCCTTCCTCAGCAGAGGCCCTTGACATCTCTGTTAAAAGATTTATAGCTAATGACCACAGCGTTATTTATGTTTCTGTGCACTGTTGTACATTTTATAAATATTAACACCTTTTTAAAGGGTTTGGAAACATTTTTGTAACAGTTGTATAGAATGGAAATGTTTTTCTGTAATTCAAGAATGTAAGAGGCACATGAGCATTAGTAACTGTTGGCAGATATAGGAGAAAAGAGAGATTAAAATGCAACAGTCATGGTGAAGCTTTTTCAGAACATGTCATTTCTTAAGTCTTGATTTATTCAAATAAGAATTTACAGAAACTATCCCTTTTCATTACATAAGTTTCTCTCTGGATATTGCAGAAGGTGAGCAGGCTCAGGGTGGTGTTGTGTCATGTCTGGATCCACCCAGGGTCTCAGAGGGCTTCCTCACTGCTCCACCGTCTGGAGAGGTCACTCCAACCACACCTGCTCCTCACGAACAGGCCCTAGTTTCCCTGGAGACTGCTATTAGTCAGCAGGTCCATCAACCAATAGCTGACCTTTTACTGGCCGAGTCGCATGCTAGCTCACTGGCTGCTCTGGCAGGGGCTGGCCTTCCACCCTTGTCAACAGCTGAGAGGCCAAACACTGAAGCAGAGGCATCTCAGATGGAAATGTCCCCGGCACCCACAATTGGTGAGAGAGTCGGAGGAGGTGGTGGAACATTGGATGAAGGCAGGGAAGGTAGACTAACTTTGAAAACTTTATTTATACAGACTGGCCAACAGTAAGGACCCACATTTGTAATGTAAATAAAGATGTAGAAGTTAGAATGTCATGCATATTCTGAATCCAAGGATTTGCTATTAGTGCATTCAATGACCAGATAATTTCCTAGCCCTAACAGTTAAGCTCTTATCTTCACAGCCTCCCTAAGTCCAGACATTGTAGAGAATTCAGAGCCTGCAGCAGCTGGTGTATCACAACTGGAGGGGTCACCAATGGATACCAGCAGCCCTGCCTCTGCCACTCAGGAAGAAGCTGTCCCCAACACTGCCCAACCCACCCAGCTGTCTCAGGAGCTGTCTGGAAGTGGGGAGAGTGGCCTAACTGACAGGCAAACAGATGCAGAAACTGGGTGGGTAGGAGCTTGAAGTTCATCTGTGACCAAATCTATGTTTAAAAGCAGTACATTCTGCCCCTTGAATCTCCTGGCCTGATGTTTAGGAAGTTTAGGTTTAATAGAAAAAAAAATTACAGGCTGAATCAATGCCTCCTAACATTAGTAGTCTAATATCAACCCTGTTGAAGATACTTTGTGAATCACAAACTACAGCTAATTCATGGTTTAGTTAAATCTCCACCTAAGATTCAAAGAGCATTTCATCCAGTTTGAAACTATAACTTCATGAAGTATATGATTGCACATACTTTTGATAAGACTGTTTTTGTTTTTGTACAGTTCTACTTCTGTTTCATCCCCTGGGGAAACTATGCCCCGGAGTGACAGTGCTGACAGCCAATCTCAGGCCATCCAGGAAGAGCCCCTTCCCTCTACAAGCAATGAGGAAGAGGATCCACTTGCAGGTGAAATACTTCATGCAGTTAATATTTTTATGCTTTTGCAGGGTCAATGTCCAGTGTTTTGTTTTTTCCCTCCGGATACTTTCTTTTTTATTGCTTTTTTATTTATGTAATCAACAATAGAACTCTGAAACAAATAAAAATTAGTAAATAAAATGATAATGTATATCCAAAAGGTATATTTCCTTCACAGTTGTCAACAAGTCATCTTGTGTTGGTGGATCAAGTTTGTGCCACATGTGATTGGTTTCTTGCAGGCCACTAACAAAATTTTCAACATATAACTATTAGGGCCGGGACTTTAACACGTTAATTTCGATTAATTAATTACAGAGATTTTAACGCATTAAAAATTTTATCACAATCACATTTTTTTAAAGTTCGGAGCTGGAACCTTTCTATTCCCGTGTTTACAGCACGCCTGTAAATCTGATGCACAAGCGACAGCAACGCATCTGCAAACAACAACGATGGCCGACGAAGCCGCTTCTCTTGGTCCACTGAGGGACAACTTTAGCTTTAAAAAAAAAAAAAACTTTGGGACTTTCGAAAAGACTGCTGTTGTATACAGGAGTTGAAGCTACAAATGTGGGAGGAAACCGGAGTACCCGGAGAAAACACGCGCAGCGCGGTGGTTAGCACTATGGTTAGTACTGCTGCCTCACAGTTAGAATAACATCTGAAAGGCCTGTGTTCGAGTCCACCTTGGCCTGGGCCTCGCTCTGTGTGGAGTTTGCATGTTCCCCCCAGTGTGTGCGTGGGTTTCCTCCCACATGTTCAGAGACATGGGGTTAATGTCAAAAATAAGTAAATAAATAAAATATAATGGTGTCTAGTGTGCTGTTTACATTTATTTTATTTTTCAAATAAGTTAAACAATCAGGGTTTCCTGAAATACTTGAAAACTGAATAACTAATAGCACTTTGCCCAATCTGTTGGTTTAATAACAATTAAAAAAAAATGTTTTTTTCAAAAAGTAAATAATAAACATGTTTGTTTTTAAGCATATACATCTATTCAAAATTTTAGTAGCAAAATGATTTTTTTTAATTGAAAGTGTTTAATTTGTTGTATTTTGTTTGCAATTAATTGCGATTAATTACAGACCCTGTAATTAACTCGATTAAAATTTTTAATCGAGTCCCGGGCCTAATAACTATTTTCTTTTAACACCTCATTTCTTGCAATGTTATAAAAATACAACAATTTACATGATTTTAATATTTCATAACCAAAAATTGTAGCACTGTTTAGGTGGACATCACTCCAGAATTTTGTGAGATTAGGACAAAGCCAAAAAATGACAGTAATCTACATTAGTATCCCCCACATCTCCTCCAACATGGCTGTGATACAGATGCACACTTGCTATTCATTTTTGGTGTAATAAAAAAAAATCTTATGTTCTTCCGACAGTATGTTCTTCAAACATGTGATGACATAGTTGACTGTTGTTTTCCAAATATACAGCCATTCATCTTCAGAAATGTTTACATCCATTCCCTGTCCCATTTCAGTTTTACATATGACGTGGTGTTCCCTCATTGTTTTATTTTTTTATTGGGTTATCAGTATCCTCCTTTGATCGTAATATCACTTCATCACATTAAGGGAATGTCTTCAGATTTGCCTATAACGTTTATTCAAATCACCCTTGAGTTTAACAATTTGGAAAATCAAGGTCACTGCGATCTTACAGCCATTCTACCCAACTCAATGGGGTAGGGTAGAATGTCTCAGGAATACCTGGAGGGGGTTTCATTACATGTGGCTCAAGTGTTCACTTGGATATGGCAGCCAGAGGTCATGGTTACCATTCACCTCACAAAACATCCATCGTTATTGCTGTCATTAATGTGATGTCACCAGAAAGGAGGACCTGACTAGCATTTTCTAGCTAAAGAGAAATGGAAACCAAAACCGTTTGTGAAATACTGCCTCTTATTTTAATCAGTTTCAAAATTCCATTTAGCTATATTGTGGTTATCATTCTAGTTTGTTTATAGTTATGTACAGCTCGGTGGTATGAAAAACACAATTGTGCTTGTATTAGTCAACCACCAGAAGTGATAGAACCTTCATGGAAGACCCAGAAAGGTCCGTCCAAGGTGACATATTTTGCAAGACGAGCCTTTGAAAGCAATGCTCTACGTTGATAATTTGCCTGCTATTCTGTAGAGAATCTTGCATTAATGAAATATTACATCTCATTTCATTATTTGTGTTGGCAGGAATCAATCTTCCAGAGGGTGTAGATCCATCCTTCTTGGCAGCGCTTCCTGAGGATATCCGCAGAGAGGTGCTGCAGAATCAGCTTGGCATCAGACCACCCTCCCGTCCTCCAGCTGCTACAAGCCTGCCCTCCACTACTGCACCTGTACTGGGAGGGCCTGGGGTTACAGAGGTCAGCCCGGAATTCTTGGCAGCATTGCCACCTGCCATTCAGGAGGAGGTGAGAGATGTTATATTAGAAAATTGCAGTAGAGACGATGCTTTATGGATATGATTTTAGACAAATCCTTAAAGAAGTCGCTCATCATTTGTTCAGTTCTCTAAGCATGCGATTGGTTGTCTTAGGTTCTTGCCCAGCAACGAGCAGAGCAGCAACGTAGGGAGCTAGCCCAGCAGCCTCCACAAGGAGACACACCTTTGGATCCTGTGACTTTCATCCAGACACTGCCCTCAGAGCTCCGTCGTAGTGTCCTTGAAGACATGGAGGACAGTGTGCTAGCTGTGATGCCTCCAGACATTGCTGCTGAAGCTGCTGCATTACGTAGAGAGCAAGAGGCACGGCAGAGACAACTGATGCATGAGAGGCTGTTTGGTCATAGTTCGTCTTCGGCCCTCTCAGCCATCTTGCGCTCACCAGCCTTCACTAGTCGGTTAGGAAGCAATCGTGGCGTCCAGTACACCCGACTGGCTGTGCAGAGAGGAGGGACATTTCAGATGGGGGGAGGAACAAATCACAGGTAAAAATAACACTATTTATAGATCCAAAACATTTTAAATTAAATCAAACACATTTTGGATTTTGGATATCTTACAGCAGTTTTGACAGGTGACACATTGAATGTTACTTTTGTTTCTTCAGACCATCCAGTTCAAGTGTGGACTCTCTGTTGCGCCTGCGTGGACGATTGCTCCTGGACCATGAGGCTTTGTCCTGCCTGCTGGTTTTGCTGTTTGTGGATGAACCGAAGCTCAACACCAGCCGTCTGCACCGTGTGCTCAGGAACCTCTGCTACCATTCTCAGACACGTGGGTGGGTCATTCGCAGCCTGCTATCCATCCTCCAACGCAGCAGTGAGAGTGAGGTATGCGTTGAGACCTCACGTCTAGAGGACTCTCGTGGCAAGAGGACCAACCAGGGAAGCTGTGGAGGAAAAGGCGCAGCCACCTCGTCCCTATCTTCATCCTCCTCCTCTTCTTCATCCCCAGCTTCCTCCTTAGAGTTATTGAACAGGGTGGAGTCTCGCAGCTCCAGTCAGCTTTCCTGGCTCTCTGTTTCTATGGATGCAGCCTTGGGTTGCCGGACAAATATTTTTCAGATTCAGCGAGCATCAGGTAGGAAGCATGCTGACCGGCATTCAGCTGGAGGCTCTTCAGGTTCTGGGACATTGGGAGGAGGAGTGTCAGGGGGTGCTGCAAGTGTCACATGTGCTGGAGGTGGAGGCTCCACTGTTCACATCCACCCACAAGCTGCTCCAGTGGTGTGTCGACATGTTCTGGACACACTTATTCAGCTAGCTAAGGTGAGGGTCCACTTATATTGTTCATCTATTATCTATTCTCTGCTGTAAGACTTAAAAGGCAAGTTGGTCAATGTCCTCTTCTGTTTCTTTTCTTTTCCTGCAGGTGTTCCCCAGCCACTTCACGCAGCAACGTTGTAAGGACTTGTCAGCTTCGTCTTCTGACCTAGATTCTCGTCTTTGTTCAGGCTCCTCTGGAGGAGGGGGTGGAGGTGGAGGCTCCAGGTCAGGGTCACAGTCTCAGAGCAACCCTAATGCCTCCAACACCCAGAACTCCCTGGGGTCTTCTGCCTCTACTCCCCAGTCTCTGGGAATTTCCACTGATTTTTGGGACTTACTAGTCAAACTTGACAACATGAATGTCAGCCGCAAGGGCAAAGCCTCAATGAAGACAGTTCCTCTAGGTGGAAGTGCAGAGGCAGAGGGAGCCCAGTTCAGCTTAGAGACCTCTCCTCTAGGCCAGCTGATGAACATGCTGTCCCATCCTGTAATCAGACGGAGCTCCTTGCTCACTGAAAAGCTGCTGCGCCTGCTCTCTCTCATATCCATTGCCCTGCCTGACAACAAGGCTACAGAGGTGCCTGCTGGACACCCAACTCCACAGGCTCCCAACCCCAACACAGCAACCAGCTCAGGAGCCACAGCTTCAGTCACAACACAAGGCGCACCCTCGGTGGGCTCTATCCAGTCCACTGTGGCAGGCCCAGGGGTTTCTGTAGGAGCTGTAGCCCAGGGTACATCCTCAGGGACAAGCATAGCAACCTCCCAGACATCTTCTACAACAATCTCTATACCCATGTCTACTGGAACAGCTTCTTCAGGTATTGTTAATTTATTCCAAAATAAAATGTCACCAAATCATAAATTTAGGTCTTATAATACACAAGATTTTATTAGAAAATAATGATAATTTATATTTGGGGGAAATGTTCTGTTAAAGCAGGAAAACAGAGGGGCGCTGCTAGCAATACAGAGAGTGAAAAGATGGCATCCACTGGACTGACAGAGAAACAGCTTCAGCTCTCTGTTGAGGTATGGTGAAAAGATTTAAAGAATAGTTTTAATATTTCTCTGAATAATGTTTACAAAGGACTGTTGGGTGAAATTGTTTTTAAACTAAGAACAGAGATGATAAATAGCAGTACCATATCTGAAGTTGAGACGTTTGATTTGTGGCTCCACACTAATCTTTAGTAAAATTTTGTATTACATGGCTCCAAATGTTCAGCCATTTGAATCTTTGAGGCATGGCCCTCAAAGATTGAAAACTTATTTTTCTGTTCATCTTCTGTTAGTGGAAGATTCTCTCGCAGCAGAGACAAAAATGTTAACACATTTTAGGCTTTTTTTTTTTTAATTTGTCAATTCTTCAGTAAATATATGGTTTATTCAACAAGTATTACAGAGGTAACAAAAGATTCATGGTATATCTGCTTAATGCTTGGGGGGGGGGGGGGTGCTATTACAGGG